>PVHP010007085.1:0-58098 GCA_004024765.1 Zapus hudsonius
TGTCTGTATTAGTCCTTGTGGCAAGGGATCCTGTATATCTTAGTACTCATCCCGGTCTTCCTGGCCCAAGTGTGTTGTTACTGATGGGTGCCATGCCTCCGACAGTCTCCCCCACCATGGCTCTCACAATCTTTGTCTTAAAACTTGGGCATGACTAAATTCTGGGAAGGTTCATAAAGTCCTTTATACATGGTACATTGATGATGATTCCTGAAATAATCTATTATCTTTCTGTGGCTTACATTTGTCTACTGTTTCTCCATACAATATAGTTTTGAAATTAGATCATCACATCTATGTCCATGCTTTATGTAGCAAGATAAGAGCCATACCCAACTGATAATATGCCAACCTGAATTCAGGTATCAACACCTTGAGGAAATATAGATTACAGCATACTTTATGGTCTTAAATATTTGAGTAGGTTACTTATTTTAAATTGGTCTCTAAATTCCTCCACACTTTCTCCGAGCTTTAATTCCAGCTCCAGGTGGGACAAAAGGCGGGCAGATTCCATGACCTGTGTCACCACACCTCTGAGTGCCTGCTGAGATCAGCTAATGGGGCTCCCGCTACTCTGAGCTGTTAAGCTAACCTCCCATTTCTGGGAGGACAGGGTATCACATGACTCTAATGAGTTTTGTCTTTCATTGGTCCAATACTTGGTCTCTTAATCTTACCACTTCTAAGAGATGAGTTTTGGTATCTTGTCAGACTTTTAACTGGGGTTTTTCCCATGGTTGAGGCTCCTGGGCATCTCTCCATGGATATTAGTTATTTATGAACATCCTTGCTGAAGTGTTTGTTCAAGTCTTTTGCTCATTTTTAATTAGTTGGTTGATTCATATGAAGTTTTAAATTCATATTGGATAAAAGTCCTTAGCCACATATTTGATTTAGCAATGTTTTCTCCATGTCTGTAGCTTGCTCTCTCTTCCCTTAGAAGTGTCTTTCACAGACATTAAGGATTTAATTTTTTTAAAGTTCAGTTTGACATTTTGTTATTGTCTTTTATGAAACATGCTTTTGCTGTTATGTTTAAGAAGTCCTTGCTTAACTTTTTCCCTTTGGTTTTTTTCTCTGTTCAAAACCCTTGAGACTCCCTATTACGGCAAGGAGAACATTGATGTCTTTAACGAGAATTGTGGATGTGTGTGCTAGTTGCGTTTCTGCCAGTTATTGCTTCATTTGTTTTGAAGCCATTTTAGGTATATACACATCTTTGTTGCGCTGGGTTAATTGAGCTTTTTATCGTTTTGTGAAAATCCTTTTTCTCTTGGTACGTTTGCCTGAAGTCAATTGTATCTAGTATAATAGTACTACTGTGGCTGGTTTACATTTAGAATGCAGGGTGTTCTTTTCATTCTTTGCTTTTAACTGGCATATAGTACCATATTTGAAATGTGCTTCTCCTAGATGACATATTTATCCAGTTCTTAAGTCTCACTGTTTTAGTTGATGTATTTAGTGTAATTATTCCTACATCTGAATTAGGTCAATCAAGCTATTTGTTTTGCCTATATTTCCTTTGGAATTTTCTTTACATTTCCCATTTCCTGACTCATATATTCACACACACACACACACATATATATATATGTATATATGTATATATATGTATATATGCATATATATATATATATATATATATATATATATATATATATATATATATATTTGTTTTTGAGGTAGGGTCTTACTCTAACTCTAGGCTGACTTTGAACTCATAGCAATCCTCCTATCTCAGCCTCACTGGTCTATAATATGTTTTGGTATCTGTGTTTTAGTGGTTGCTCTATAATTTAAAATTTACCCTTTGTACTTTGCTTAGATTGAAATTTCTTCCATTAGCTACTTCAAATTAAGTGCAGAAATTTTGATATGCTACTGTTCAATTACTCTATGCTATAATTGGCATATATTATATCTGCATACACTGATTACCCAATCAGTCAATATCATAATTTTTGCTTCCCCTGCCAAGCAATTTTGAAATTAAAGAGGATAATAATGTGTTATAATTAGCCCAACATTGCCATTTTTATGGTTTTTCCTATTCCTGATGTTTCTAGCGTTCTTCTCATACCATTTCCCTTCTGTTTAAGGATCTTTCTTTAGTAATACTTTTAGCAGATGTGCCAGGAATGAATTCTTTCGATTTTCCTCCACCAGAAAATATCTTTAGTTGACTTTCATGCCTGAAAGATACTTTAACTGGATATGGATGTCAGCTGACAATTCTCTTCTTGCAACACTTGAGACATGTGCCACTTGCTTCTGGCATCTGTGACTTCTGATGAGAAAATTGCCGTCATTATGAATCAGTATTCTCCTATAGATGATATATAATTTTTTCTCTTGCTGACTTTTAAGACTTTTGTCTTTTGGTCTTTAGTGTTTGGCAGCTTTTTTATGGTATGTCTTGACATGAATTCATCAAGTTTATTGTTTGGGAGGGTAAACATAACTCCTTGTGTTCATAAGTTTGTGTCTTCATCAGATCTGGAGAGTTTTTAATTTTGTTTTATTTTTGACACCTTTTGGCATGTATACAATAAGATTTGATTCCACTCCCCTCAAATTTCCTCTTTATTTTTTTTCCTCTCCCGCCCACTAAAACTTGTCCTTCCCATGAAGTCCCAATCTATTGTATGGAACACTTTTCCTTGGGAAGACACAAACACACATCTATTCACTACAGATAGTGCACCAGCTACAGACAAAAGCATGATTGCACAAAAATCTAATTTCAGTGAGCCAATGAGTTTACTGAAGTTACTTACAAACAGGGTGCGGGGTGACTTACAGGTGTGCAGATGACTCAAAGGCATTCCAACAGATGTAATGATGGAAGCTGTGTCTCTGGAGCTCACTGCATCACTTGCAGCAGCTCCGCTCTCAGAGGATTTCCCCTGCTCCTCCTTCCACAGTTGTTGATTGTTTTGGTGGAAGGAGTCACATGATCTGGTTGTAGGAGCTTCCTAAAACTTGGGAAATTCTCAGCCTTGCTTCACTTCCCGATTCTTAATGAGCTTTCCTAAAAGATGAATGTTTTAATGTGGAGGCAATTAATATACATCATCCTACTCTCATGCCTTGTGTGTGTTTGTCGATTTGTCTTATTTTGTGTTTTGGACCACTGAGCTAAATTCATGTAACTCCCATGATTGTGGGTTATTTACAGAAGACTGGGCAGCCACCCAGTGGCTACACCACTGAAGGCCATGATTCGCCCTCTCTCAGCAATCCTCAGTGGCCACTGTTAATTCTGGGTGGTTGTATGGATCCGTTACTCGTCTGTGATGAAGTATTGGCACACTCTGTCTTGTGCTGGAAACCATATCTTCATGAGTGGTAAGGACTTAATAGTACCCAGAGGACAGCATACCACAGCCCCACCTTCAATCCTTCTACCCTCTTTCCCATGAGTTTCCCTGAGCCCTGGAGATTGTGATTTAGATGTCATATTTAGGGCTGAGCACACAGTACTCACTGAGCATAGGTAAATTTGCCAGCTACTCACCCTGTATTAAGCTGTTCCCTTTGCATAAAGAAACCTCTGTGTTTTCAAGGCTCCACTCACTACCAATTTATGGGGAAAACATACCTAGTTAGAAGGTGGTTTTCCATGATGCTCAATTAATATCATTAATTAATAGTATAATTAATAATAACATTGGTTCCCTCCCTGTGACCTAAGCCCTAGGTCACAGACTTTTGGTCATATTTACAGTATCAGGCATAATTTCCTTCCTGTGGAGTGGGCCTGATATCCAATTAGATTGGTTATTATTTAGCTTTTTGAGAAACCTTTTTGTAGATTTCCATAATGGCTACACAAGCTTACATTCCCACCAACAGTGAGTAAGGGCTCCTCTTTCTCCACATCTTCACCAGTTTTTATTTTGTTATTATTAGTAATTGTTAGTAATAAAGTAATAATTTTGATGCTAAGTATTCTAATGAGCAAGATAAAAATCTCAGGGTAGTTTTAATTTGCTTTTCCCTATGTCTAAGTACAAGAAACACTTTTTAAAATATGTAGTAACCATTTGGTGTTTCTTCTTTTGAGAACTCTGTTCAGTTCCATAGCTCACTTTCTGGTTGGGTTGTTCATTTTCTTGGTGTTTAGATTTTTTTAGTTCTTGTTATATTCTAGATATTAATCCTCTGTCAGATATATAGCTGGTAAAGATTTCTCATTCTTCAGGCTGCCTCTTGTGCTGTGTAGAAGCTTTTTAATTTCATGGGATCCCATTTGTCAATTAGTGATCTTATTTCCTGAGCAGCTCCATTTCTATTTAGAAAATCCTAACCTATGGCCGTATCTTGTAGTGTATTCTCTACTTTTCCAAACACTTTTTGAGTTTCAGGCCTCAGATGGGGGCCTTTGATCCACTTGAAATTGATTATAGCACAGGATGAGATGCATGGAGTTAGCTTTATTCTTCTGTGTGTTTATATCCAGTATTCCCAGCACCATTTGTTGAAGATACTGTCTCTTGTCTAATATATAGTTTTGGCATCTTTGTCAAAAATCAAGTGCTATACTTGCATGGACTGGTATCTATTCTATTCTAGTGATCTACATCTGTATTTATGTCATTACCATGTGTTGTGGTCAGCTTCTTAGTTGCTGCACATGAAGAACCCAAACAAAAGCAGCTTGTGGAGGAATGGGTTTATTTGCCTTACGGACTCGAGGGGAGACTCCATCCTGGCAGGGAATGATGGCATGAGCAGAGGACTGGACATCACCTCTGCCACAGCACTGCAAACAGCGGCAGGAAGATGTGCCAAACTCTGGCAAGGGGAAGCTAGCTTATAACTCCATAAGCCCCCCCTGACAACACAGCTTCATCGAGGTTGTAAAACCCAAACTGCCATCAGCTGAGGCTCAATCTATGAGAACACATTCATTTGTTTGTAGGGTACACCTGGATCAAACCATGACACCATGTTGTTTATATTGCTATGGCCCTGTAATGTAACTTGAAATCAGGCCTGATGATACCTCTAGTAGTGTTATTTTTGCTCAAGATTGTGTAGACTATTCAGGGTCATATATGCTACCATTTGAATTTTAGAATTGTTTTTCTATCTCTGTAAAGAATGATGCTGGAATTTTTATGGGGAATTCATTGAATTTATAGATTGCTTTTTTGTACATGTACATGGTACATGTTTGTCATAATTGGGCTTTTAAAATTTGGGGGGTTTCCTCTAACTAGTTTTCATGTGAACACTCTGCTAGAGGACTGGACATTCTTAGTGGGGGTATACTGACTTGTGTGTGTGTGTGTGTGTGTGTGTGTGTGTGTGTTTTTTACTTGTTTTTGTATTGGAATTTCCCCATTTACAGATTTTCCATCATTCAGGAATGCCAGTACTCAAACAATGTCTCAGCAAGGTCATAGGTTGGGACATGTAGAGCAGATATGTAAGAGAAGACTCATACGTGGAGTGTGCATTTCGGGAGAGAAGGGTGCACACCGAGAGAGGATGTGGGGGTCACACAGGTGTACAGCATGGTGTGTAGGAGAGGGGTGTCCAGCATGTGATGATACAGGTTTACTCATGGCCAACAGTGGTTTGGCCTGGAAAACAGGAGAATATCCACTCCTACCATCTACCATGCCAGGACACAACTGGGCTGGCAGGGGGTGTGGAGGGGTGAAGAATTGTAGGTACTGGGGAGGATGTTAAATCTGGGGCATTTTCAGTCATTTTTTCCTTCAAATAATTTTTATAACTGCATTTTTATCACTTTTGTGATGGATAATGAAATTTTTAGATCTTTTTTTTTTATTCACCCACAGATCTCCATCTAAGGTCTGCACATTTTTGTTTGACTAGTTTTCTTTGACACTCAAACTATATCATTCTCATTGACTTATCTTTAAATTTACCAGTTTTTTTTCCCTTGTCCTTTTCTTTGGAGCTAAGCCAAAACTAAGAACTGTTTTCCAGCTCTAAATATTTTCAGTTGTTTTTCTCTACCTTCTTTTCCTTGCTATGTTTATTATTTTATTTTTCATTGATCTTAAAATTTGCTTTCTGGAATGTTTGTACAACTATCTTTCAGCCTATAGAACAAAATTCTAATATCTATACCATTCTGACACTGGAATCTGTTGCTTGTCTTTTCCCATCAGAGTAGAGATTTCTGTTTCTTTTTCCTTATATATAAAGGTGATATTTTTAATTTTTTTTATCCTGGACATTATGAACAGTATGCAGCTCTGGGTCTTTGTTTATATCCTATGGAAATATAGCCCAGGAAAAAAGTTGTGGCATACATTCCATGGAGTGTGGTTCCAAAGTCAGTTAGTTTGTCAGAGACTTGTAGTATTACCTCTGTCTTCCCTGTATGCCACCCAGCAGGTAGTTTGAGATGGTCCCTATTATACATGTGGCAGTTTCATCTTTGATATATTGGGTCACATCTGATCTGTGTATGTTCATCTCATCTTTTAAGCTCAAGAGTTCCTAAAAAAATCTTTATAATGATACCTTCCTGAGTTATTTTCTCATCTTAATTTCCTTAACGCTTTGGGTTGATGAGAAATGTACATTAGTTATCCTGTTTTGCCATGTAATTTCACAAGTATTCCCACATCTGGTGCTAAGTGGCAGGAAGACAGAGAAAGGGTTAAAGCCAGGAGGTTTCTCCTACTCTTGGAAATCCCAAGTATGAAGAATGAGATCCTCAGTTAGTTTTGACTCCATCAAGACCCACGTTTCTGTAGGCTTGTGCCACCACCACAAGATTGATTTGGATCTGTGGAAGAGAAGAAAAGTAGAAAGAGAAGGAGAGGAAAAATACAGAAGGAAGAGGAATGGGAAGGTGAGGCGAGAAAGAAGGGAAGAGAAATGGATATAGATTTCTACATTTTTGAGTGTTAAGTTTCACTTGTTGTTTCCCCTACTCAAAAATTAACTTTCTTATGTATCTCTCTCAGTCTGTACCCTGGTCCACACTTCTAACACACTGAGTTCTAGATAGGGGAATATGAACAGAAATAAAATTTATAAACTAATTCTTCAATTGGTGATATCATAAATAAGGGTCTTCTCAATCCGCCTACTGCTACTTACTTTTGGGTATTCTGACAAAATTGTTTCATGCATCACGTCAAGAGAGGAGATGGTAGAATATGCTAGCCACATTTCACAAGAAATAAAGCTTGCTTTAATGCATATGCCAGTCATGACAGAGTTCCACTACTCCACCACTGCTACTCTTTCAAGAAATGGTTTCTAATAGCTTTTTGGGTACTTGAAAAGAGGCACCATGTGGCATGCCTATCATGAAATCTATGGCTATAAAGAAAAGAAAGAGTTCCTGCCCTGAAGGGCTCCTAAGATTCAGTTCTTCTGCCTCTCTCCCTCAGGAAAGGCAACACTGCCATTTTGGCTGAGACAAAAATTAGATGTTCTAGCCAAGGCTACCAAGGGAATGACTACACAAAGGAAATTCAATCCACTGAAGTCCCTTATTCTCCAGTATCTTGAGACTAATGAGACCAGCTGGGAAGACTCATGCCCCAGCAGTGCCTGTGTGTGAGCAAGGCTCAGGATCTAGTCTTGTCTTCCAACACTCATCCTTGTTGGTTCTGCTCTCCACCCCTCCATGACTCTCCCATTCCGTTTCACTTTGTATGAGTTGGTATCTGTCCTTTTCCTACCAAAAATCCTAATAAACACCTCATCTTAGAGAAGACAAATCTATTCATAAATTCCCACACACAGCTCTCCAGGCAGAGAATGTAGACTAAAACCAATTTTAGACATTTTGCAAGACCCTGCGTACAAAATGTCCTTTAACTGAAACAATAGCTCTGTTCTAAGGAAGGCTATCACATTCACCATGTGGTTCCTGAGTGGCTGATGATCATTTTCATTGACAAGCTATGAAAAATGTTGGAGAAAGCTGGAAAACATTTGAAACTGGTGAGTTTTCAATTGAAAATTTTGATTTCTAATTGATTCTAAATTGGAAATTTAGAACTTTTGTGGATAAAGTTCTACTCACTGTGTGAGCACAAACTAGATATATTGTATTTAAAAACATGTTGTATGGATTAATAATCTACTCATGAATGCAAGCATTCAAAAAATGTAAAAATAAATAAGTAAAGAATAAAAGGAAGTAAATGAGAGAAAGTGCAAAAACCACATGCCCATATAACATCTTAGACATCAAATGGCTCTTACCAAAGAGCATTTTGATGAGTTAAGCTTAATGAATCAGAAACATAACAATTAAACTTCTCTTAGGATTGGCAGGTGCTTAAAAATTAAAGGGAAATAGGATTTTATGAATTCCCTTCATTATTGGTTTAGCTTATTGTATAAATCCCTCTACCTCTCCTCTCCCCCCATTCCTTCCATCTCTTTCACCTTACTTCCATACAGTAAGCTCTCAAGGAAGAAGTGGGTATCACCTGGTAAGACAGCCCTTAATAGAAGGGAAGGAAACCTAATCCCATGAAAAATTGATCAGCCCTGCAACTCCCTGTCCCAGTCATTGGTTCCTTCCCACACTGAGCTGTTCATCAAAGAGACCCAAAAGGCCCCCCAAACAAGACAGGATTCTGCCAAAGCTCTTGAATACCCACCCCAGGCCAAAGGTAAGATCATATTGCTGAAGAAACCACAGAAAGTCATCGAACAACACTGAAAGACCCTGCAAGATGCAGAATGGTAACCAGCTCCTAGATGGCAGCAAATGCAGTGCTGGAAGGCACTACATGAGCTGCCAGGGGAAAGTGGTCAATGATATTTGGAGAAAGCAGAAAGCACTGATATACAATGCAGACTGTTGCCATGAGAAGGTTGAACACACTACCTTCTGGGAGAGATCAGCTAACCAAAAAGTGATCACTTGTGCAATAGAGGCACTAAAACCTTGGAGGGGGTATGTCTGGGAATAATCAACAGCTTTCAAATTGGCCAAGAAATCCATTTAGTGACAATTAACTCTTAACTGGGGTTGGGATCCAGGGCAAAATTCTATGGAAACCAAAAACTTGGGCTCCAATTTTTTCCAAGGAGAAATTCCCATTACCAGAGAACTACAGAGAGGCTAATCTCAATAGACTCTTGCCAAATTAGAAATGTGTGTCTCAGCCGGGTGTGGTGGCGCACGCCTTTAAACCCAGCACTCAGAGGCAGAGGTAGGAGGATTGCCGTGAGTTCAAGGCCACCCTGAGACTACATAGTGAATTCCAGGTCAGCCTGGACTAGAGCGAGACCCTACCTCGAAAAACAAACAAACAAACAAACAAACAAACAAACAAAAAGAAATGTGTGTCTCATTTAATCTATACTGATCACACTTTCTAATGGAGAATCTGTTTTTTTCCTAGAAGGCAGTGAGAAAGCCTTGGTCAATCCAACTCCACCAATGAGCCACATGAGGATGGCTGACAAGCTGAGAAGAGATGAACCACCCCAACCCTATTGTGAAGACCCAAAATGAAACCCTTGAGAGAGTTATGGGATAAGCAAGAGACCTATCACCACAGCCAATCAGTCAACCCAGGATAAGTCAGCAAGACAGACACTGATTTCCAACACAATCCAAAACAGAAGTACAGAGACCCTTAAGATCTCAACAATAAAGCAGACTTAAAACTCACCACCATTACTCAGGGAACTAAGCAGAAGAGGGGGCAGAAAAGTTGTAAAAGCCATGGTGGGGAAGAATATCCAGAGACATTACCCCCCTCAGCAACAACACACAGCTCGGTGTGTGTGTGTGTGTGGGGGGGGGAACCTGGCTGCCTCCTGTGCTATCCATAACATCCTACCCCATAGACTGATCCAGTATGCCCACTGAGGAGGATACCCAGTGGATTGGGGACAGGGAGGAGGGAAATAGGGATACAATGTAATATTTGCTCACACCATGTGTCTAATTTTGGATAATAAAGATATCAAAAATATATTTAAAAGATATATATATATATAGAGAGAGAGAGATAAATATATAAAGATATAAAGATATATAAAGATATAAAAATAAAGGGAAAAACATGCCTGACAAAGTATTTTTTGAATTTTGCCAAGTCCTAAAGGTTTCAGAAGCAATTTAGGTCAATGCAAATATGACTGAGTACCCTCTGTCCTTTAAGAGCAGGTAGAGAAACTATTCCTCTTTCTGTTATGTTCTCAGCCCTCAGGGATGGAAAGAGGGTGGAACACCACAGCCATGGTGGCTGGGTCTGTCTTTGTGTTCTTCTGCTTACATCCTAAGGAGGATGGATGAGATCAATGTCTTTTGTCATACTTTCACTACTCTTTCTGAACTTACTTTGGAAATCCACAAAGTTCCACCCCACAGCTCTGGGGCAAAACTGCCCTTCCCTTGACCAATGCAATAGCTAATTTATAGAAACCTCAGACAAAGCAGATGCTCGGTTGGTGAAGTGACTCATTTGCAGTGAAATCTGTGCATCAAGAGAAAAATACAAGCATGCACTGGATATTTTAGAAAATAGCACAAGGATATACCATACTATTATATATTTTATCAAGCTTAATAGTGCAAATTTTCAATGTAAACAAAATCTGAGAGACTGGAACAGCAAATCTATGTGGCCATCATGCAAATCCAGAAATCAGCATTGTTCTGCCCTCAAAAAGGTTTTTAAGTCAGGATTTACAATCTGATTTTGGTTTTGGTTTTTTTTAAACGGTATTAGAGAGCTCTTTATAACTTATTTATTCATTTTTGCAAGCAGAGAGAGAGGGAGAGAGGGAGAGAGAGAGAGAGAGAGAGAGAGAGAGAGAGAGAGAGAGAGAGAGAGAGAGAGAGAAGCTACTGCAAACAGACTCCAGATGCATGCACTACTTTGTGCATCTGGCTTTATGTGGGTACTAGAGAATTGAACTCAGGTCATTAGGTTTTTCAGACATGTCCGTTAACTGCTGAGCCATCTCTCCAGCCATGTTTTTATTTCCCTTTAGTTAACTAGCAAGAAACAAACAAGACAGCTTCTGCTTTATATGGGAAAGAACAGTGTAGGGTAATGGCTATGCCTTCAGAGCTAGTAGTCTAGGTAGCCATGGGGATGCAAAGAGATAATCATTACCAAAAGGTCTGTTCAGGGTATATGAACATATAGACCAGAAAACAAAACAAAACAAAGCACTGAGGATGAGCCTGCATTTACTGACCCTCAGACACCAAAAGAGAACAGAATCACAATAATAGAAGAAGACAAAAGTCTCTATGCTTGAGAGGCAGATGACTTGTCTTTATGATGTTAGACGTAAGTACCCCAAACTTCCCTCTGGGACTCAGCCACGTGGCCACCAAGTTTATGTGGTAGTTTTCTCAATCCCTTGCCACTGTAGCGTTCACTAAAGCCCATGGGGACTTTTGGAGCGCTCACATTTAGTGAGAGAGGTAGCCATTTGCTATCTTTGAGAGAGGAAATGATCAAGTTCATCTTGACTATTTCAGCATCTTGTTCCACTTTGCCAGGTGAGCATTTCGATCTGGTGTCCTCTCCTCTGATAATATCCTGTCCAAGTAAACAGATACAGCCAAGCCCACTCAAGTATATTCAATATTTGGATTTGAATATTTGGATTAAAAATTAATGTATAAAATCCTGATCCTTGTGTAAGGCGCTGTTAACACAAAAAATATCTTTTTGATAAACATGGCTTGTCTGCCAAAGTACTGTAGTATATTTTAGACATGAGCCTAAAACTGTCTTCTACGCAGGGAGTTAATTCTGAGAAAGCTCTCATTATAATTCGTTCATCGAAAGCAAACTTTCATTTATAATGTTTACCTAAGGGTTCATGTGTATGCCTTTACTATACTTTATTTAAAAAAAAACTGTAGTCACAAACCCTATCATAAGAAGGATAGTTTGGGATATACTTTCATATATGTGTATGTTACTTTCATATATGAAAAAGAATTAATTTACTTCAGGCTATGTGGTGCTTTGAATGGAAACATATGTTCCCCATAGCCTTTGGTACTTTTGATTAAGATTAAGCTTCCAAATTATTCTTCTGTAGGCAGATCCCTGCTGGAGGAGGCATATTACTGGGGGGCAGATCTTGCATCTAGTCCTACTAGGTTTTAGAGGTCCAACTTTGGTTCTGCCTGTTTCTGCCTGCTGCTGGTGGTCTCTCTCTCTCAATCTCTCTCTCTCTCTCTCTCTCTCTCTCTCTCTCTCTCTCTCTCTCTCTCTCTCTCTCTCTCTCTCTCTCTCTCTCTCTCTCTCTCTCTCTCTCTCTCTCTCTCGGATCAAGTTGACCAAGTGTAATATGTAAGCATGAAATAAGCCCATTCCTCCCATAAGCTTCTTCTGTTTGGGCATTTGTTCCAGTAAAAACATAGAACAATTATATGTAGACACAGTGGCACATACCTATAGTTATAACACATGTAAGGTAGAGGCAGGAGGAACAAGCATTCAAGGCCAGCCTTGGCTACATAGTGAGCTCAAGGTCAGCCTGGGCTATGTAAGACCCTTTCTCAAAACAAAAGATCTAGAACTGTGGCAGCAAAACCAATCCAAGTTGGGAAAAGGCAGCCTTTTCTGCTACTGTCTGCCCATTTGATGTAACGGAAAGTAGAACTTTAAATTAAGGCCAGATTTCTCCCCCAAAATATCTTATCTTGTTCCATCTAGAGTGACAGATTCATGTAGGTACCATTGGGGAGTGAGAAGTTGCCCTATGGGGCATCTCATGAGTCATAATTTTTGTTCCACTTACCACACTGGCGCCTCGCTGCATCCATAGACAGTGGCATGTGGTGCAAGAAGAAGCTTTTGGCCATGTTACCTACGATAGCAACATCAACAAAGATATTGCTTCATGCCCTGCTGTCTAGAGAACATCAGTGATGACACTGTTGATTTCTCCTGTACTGGTGCCTGTGTGGGGAAGGACCCAACAGCAAATCCTCCTAGTGAGTAAGTGACGAGAAAGGGAAATATTCCCCAAATGCATAGCTCTGTAATTATTACCCAACTAAAATCAGAAAAGTATTGATTCATTGGTGAAGATTTAAAATTAAACTTTGGCCATATGAAAGAAAGAAGGAAAGAAAGAAAGAAAGAAAGAAAGAAAGAAAGAAAGAGAGAGAGAGAAAGAGAGAGAGAAGGAAGGAAGGATGGAAGGAAGGAAGGAAGGAAGGAAGGAAGGAAGGAAGGAAGGAAGGAAGGAAGGAAGGAAGGAAGGGGGATTGAGGGAGGAAGAAGGAAGGAAAGGAAGGGGAAAAGAGGGAGGGAGGGAGGGAGGGAGAAATGAAGGAAGGAAGGAAGGAAGGAAGGGGAGAAAGGAAAGGGAAGGAAAGGAGGAGGGAAAGGGAGAGAGGGAGGGAGGAAAGAAGGAAGGGAAGTAATAGGACCAAGAATAGTTTGACAGCTTTAACCCTGCTGGTAATCAACCCTTTAGAGTCACTAAGAGAAATAGGAGTGGGAGGTGACACATCTGGAGAACTGTGAGCAGATAATAAATTAAGTAGATTTTATTAAAAGTTAAATGCTCTCTGTAGGAAGTAAAGTTATAAAAAAATTGGCAGGCAATAACCCCAAGGGCATGGGGGAGAGAAGAGGGCACTCTACCTCCTTTGAGGCGCTTCACCAGGGACACTGGGGATTGCAAGGTTTAACTCTTGCCAAAGGCCCTACCAAAACTGTCCTTCTGCACACCAGCCTCGCCTGCACACATGTCCACCACAGCACTCTCCGCCTGAGCACCACAGCTCAGAACTGGGAGGGGGAGGAAACTGACAAAACAGTGAAGATCACACATGTTTGAAACCAGGGAAGCTTTGATTTGGATAACATATCTGTCACTAATATATATATATATATATATATATATATATATATATATATATATATGGGCTTAAATGATATAGTGTCTGACATATGACACTATATGTCATATGACATATAGTTCATGACAGATAATGGCCACTGGTAAATTGCTCATACTCAGTAAATAAGCCAGTGGTTATAGCAGTAAAGAAAATCTCTCTCCCGCATGGAAAGTCCTAAATGCCAAAAGCAGTGAGGGAAGAGTGGGGCGTTTGGAGTTTCTCACACATCCAGGATCTGAGGCTGATGGACCCAGTCTTGTGCGGGTCTTGAGAAACCACAGCTGTGGTGTGTTTCTGATTGTCATGGTGATGCCATATCTAGAAGATGGCATTCCATAGCACTTCTCCTCCCTCCACCCCCCCATGCACCTTCTACAATGTTCCATGCCTTAGGGGGGTTATAGAGATATCCCATTTGGGTCTGAGCCCTTACTCAATACTCACTCACTATCAATACTAGTTTATTTATTTATTTTACTAGTTATGAGTATCTGTATTTACCATCGCCGATTGCAAAAAGAAGCCTCTTTAACCGCTGCTTAGAGCAACATCAGTTTAAGGGTAAACATAAACATTGACAAAGCAGTTTGACACCATGCTATTTAGCAAAACAACGGTATCAGGTTTCTAGGTTTCTGTGACCTCTCCAGACATGGGCTTTGACCAGGTTTAGAGTAGCAGGCCTGAATTTCTTCCTATGAAGCAGGCCTCAAACCCAATCAGACAGAAATTAAGTATGCCCCCAAAACTGTCAGATCACCGTTGCACCATTGGGTACATCTGGCCCAGCAAGTCAGTATTATAGATCACAAAGTTCATTGCCGGTTAAGGCAGCTGATGGATGACTTCTCTCCCCAGCAGTTTGGGTTATAACTTCCATTACATGGACACTAGCTAGCAGAGAAGAAACCTCCAGATCTGTTCCAGCTTGATTTCTCTATGTACTGCAACCAAAGTGTGCGATGTTGTCAACAGAAACTTACCATCTTGTTCTCAAGGGTAATCAACAGAAATGACAATTACCTTGTGTCATTGGGAAGGTTGCTGGCACCTTCTTGGCACTGGGTTGTTTTTTTTTTTTTTTTAATAACCTATGGCTACTGGAAGCAGCATTGGGTGTTTCTTTTCTTGGTATTTAGGGTTTTTTGGTTCTTTGTATATCCTCTGTCTGATGAATAACTAGATAAAACATTTCTCTCACTCTGTATCTTGCCTCTTCTCTCTGTTGACAGTTTCCTTTGCTATACAGAGAAGATTGTAATTTCATGAGGTTTCACTTGTCAATTGTTGGATGTATTTATTGAGTCATGTTTAGAAAGCCCTTTCATATGCCAACATCTTCTAGTGTACTTTCTAATATTTTTCTTGAGTACTTTCAAAATTTCAGGTTTTACATTCTTATTTTTGATGGAATTCATATTGATTTTTGTGCAGGTTGAAAGAAAACACTATATTGCATTCTTCTACTTGTAGTAATCCAATTTTCCTAGGACCATTTGTTGAAGATACTGTCTTTTCTCCAGTGTGTATTTTTGGTATTATTGTCAAAAATCAGTTGGCTATAGTTGGATGAACTTTTATCTGGATCCCCTACCACTGTTCTACATATCTGTTTGTGTGTGTGTGTGTGTGTGTGTGTGTGTGTGTGTGTGTGTGTGTGTGTGTGTGTTTTCAAGCACTATGCTGTTTATTCTCATGGCTATAATATATAACTTGAAATCATGTATGGTGAAATATTCACCAGCATTCATTTTGTTCAAGATTTCTTTGGTCATTTAGGTTTTTTATTGCTTCCATATAATTTTTACGATTTTTTCTACTTCTGTGAAGACTGGCACTGTAATTTTATTAAGATTTAATTGAATCTGTACATTGCTTTTGGTAGCATGACAACTTTCATAAGATTAATTCTTTCAAACCATGAACATGGGAGGTATTTCATGTTTTAGTGTCATCTTCAACTTCTTTTTTTAAGTATTTTAAAGTTCTTATTATATAGGTCTTTCATTTCTTTGATTAGATTTATTCCAAGGTATTTTGAGGCTATTTTGAATGAATTTATTTTCCCGATTTCTACTCTATATGTTTGTCTTTGGTATATGTATTTTTATTGTATATCCTGCCATTTTGTTAAAAATGCTCATTACCTGTAGTAGTTTTCTAAGGGAGTATTTAGGGTCTTATAAACGGAATCATATCATCTGTCATTAGAGCTAACTTCTTTTTCTACAGAAAAACATTCTTTTAAGGTTCTGTTCTTCTTACTCTAGCTAAAACTTTAAGCACTATATTGAATAAGAGTGAAAAGATTGGACACACTTGCCTTGTTCCTGGTTTTAGTGGGAAAACTGAGATTTTCTCCATTTAACAAAATGTTGGTGAAGCTTTTCTTTTTTCTTTTTTTTAAATAATTTTTATTGGTATATATATATATACACACACACATATATATATATATATATATATATTAACATAGCAAGATGTTCAGTATCAGAAGCTATTAAAGGAAACCCCTTAAAACCAGAATGACATACCCCTTTATGTGTTTGATATTCTCCCCCACCATGGCTCTTACAATCTCTATATCTTATCTGATATTGATATGCTTTGCCCATGCCTAGTCTTTGTAGGCATTTTATCACAGATTTTGTCAAAGGCCTTTTTTCCATCTATCAATATGATCATGCGAGTTCTCTCCTTGATATCATTTATTGATTTATGTATCCCATAGATTTTAGTATACTGTATTTTCATTTTCATTGAATTCTAGGAGGTCTTAAATTTCTTTCTTGAATTCTTCAACATTGATTCATTTGTGTGTTGTCTAGTCTCCATGAGTATGTATGCTTTCTGTTGGTTGTCATGCTACCAATTTTTCACTCTCTTCCATTGTGATGAGCTAGAACACAAGATACCATTTCAATTTTCCTACATTCATTGAATTTGTTTATGTTATAACACGTGATATAATTAGAGAAATATGTACATTCTGTAGTGTTTGGATAAAATGTCCTATAGATATCTATTTAGGTTAATCTGTCATACCAGTTATCTCTAATATTTCCATTTATAACTTTTGAATTTTTCTATTAGAGAGAGCAGGGTATTGAAACAACCTACTATTAATTTTTGGGATTAATACGTGACTTCCTATTTAGTAGTATTTGTTTTATAATTGGGCACAGCTGTGCTCAGTGAAAATGCATTTAGAATTATAATGTCTCATTGCAATACTTGTATTTATTTAAGAGAGAGAGGCAGAAAGAAAGAAGAAGACAGAGAATGAGTAAGAGCACACCAGGGATCCTGCAATTTCAAATAAACTCCAGATACATGTGCCACTTTGTGCATCTGACATTACTTGGGTACTGAGAAATTGAACCCAGTCCATCTGACTTTGCAAGCAAGTGTCTTTAATTGCTGAGCCATCTCTCAAGCTCTATAATATCTTTTTAATGTATTATTTTCTTAGTCAGTATGAAGTGATTTTTCTTTATGTCTTCTGGCTAGTTTCCCCCTGAAGTCTATTTTGTCAGATATTACAAGAGCAATGCCTGTTTATTTTTGGTTCTGCTCCACGAGAATACTGAACCCATGTTTTCACTCTTGGGGAGTATTTAACTTTTATTATAAGGTGTGTTTCTTTGAGGCAGTGAAAAGGGGATCTTGTTTTTTCTGATCCAGTTTATAAATCTCTGTCTTTTGATTGGGGAATTGAGATCCTTAATATTCAGAGTTTTATTGATTTTTAGTTTCTGTCATTTTGTTGATTTTGTAGTTTTTAAGGTTTTCTTGGTCGTCATTTCCTTGACAACATCTATAGCATTTAGTTTTTCCATGTAGTCTCTTAAATGATTTTATCTTTCTCATTTATCTTCAGTATATTTCTCAGTATTCTCTCTAGTGCTATTTTAACATGAGAAGTTTCCCTTTCTCTTTCAATTATTACTGATAGTTGTACCAGGTATAAAAGTGATTGTTCAGAACTTGAAATAGATCTTCCCAAGCCCTGGATCTTTTAGAGTTTCTACTGAAAAATAATTGTTATTTTGATAGGACTACCTTTGTATATGACTCAGTTCTTGTATCTTGAAGCTTTAAATGTGCTTTCTTTGATCTGTATATTTAGTGTTTTGACTGTAATGTAATGTGGGGAGTTTCTTTCTGGACTTGCTTTTCTGGTGTTCTGAAGACCTTCTTGTACCTGATTGAGCATCACTTCCCCTAAAGTTGAAATTTTTTCTTCTATAATTTTATTGAAAATATTTTAATGCCTTTGGCATGGACTTCTTTTCCTTCTATGTCCATAATTCAAAGCTTTTGTCTTTTCATGGAATATCAAAATCTCATATGTTTCATTCATGTGCGTTTTAAACATTATCATCGTCTTTGAAAAACTGATTCCTCTAATGCCTGCTATTTTGTCTGTCACATGTTTTTTTTTATTTCCAGCATTAATTCACTGTGTCAGCATTTATAAACCTTTATTGAATTCTATTTTCATATCCTGAGTTTACTTCCTTTCAGCTATATGAGTGCTCTTAGAATTGACTCATAAGTTCAATCATATCTCCTTTGAATTTTTGATAGTATTTATAATCTTTCTTTTAAATTCTTTTCTGTAATTTCATTTAAGTCACTCTCACTGGGAAACATTCCAGTGGAGTTGGTAATTTTTGAATTTTGATGTAACTTGTGCTTTTGTGCTGGAACTTGGGCAGCTGGAGTGAGTTGTTTGGGTATTTCTGGAACCCCTAACCCCTATGGTGAGTGAGTGTTTGTATTGGTACTCTTTGTTCCCTCAGCTTTGCTAGTCTCCACTTGACTAGGTGCTGCTTGAAGTTCAGTTATAAGATACTTGGTGCTTATTTTTAGATGGCTTAGCTGAGGTTATTCAGTTCAGCCAGGGCTTGTAGACTGTGACCTCAAGAAGTGGGTTTTCATGGTGTGGCAGGGATTCGGACTCTTATCTCAGGAACTAGAGCACATGCAGTGCATGGACCTGGGGAACAGGGGATGGGAGCAGGTGTCACATTCCCTGTGACCTCAGAAGACAGTGTCTGCATGGTGCATAGTACCAGGGTAAGAGTGGAGTTTTGCATGTCCTTTGCCCTCAGGAGCCAGTCTGTGAGGTGTCTGTATGTGAACATAAAAGAGTAAGTCTCATCAATTTTATTTTGAGAATTAGTCAAGGGATCAACAAACTCAAATCCATATGAAGCAGGCAGATAATTTAAATGTGTGCAGTGAGGCAGCTACAAGACAGCAGGAAGTAATAATGGGACTTTGAGCTGAGAGAACAGTGGATACCAGGCATTCTATCCATTTAACTCAAGAACCTGCATTTTAACTAGCTGAATGCATGCTATAAAGGCCCCAAATTGTGGCTGCTTGAATTTGTTCCTTACTGTTCCCTAGTTTGTGACCCCCCCCCTCCATGGAGGTCCATGACTAATACAGGCCTGGTCTGCCTTCTCAATTGTTTTCTGGGACATTATGTTTGAACATCAAACACTATCTACATTTGACTTCTTAATGACAACTCTATTTATTACCTTAGCCCATATTTTCCAAATGGTGTTTTTTAAAACAAATACATTGCTGCTTGATATTTCTTATATCATATTTTCCCCTTTCCATTCTAAAGGTCTGACCTCCATAAAAGCCCAGAAGACTTTTTTAGTGACTTGACATAGTGCCAATTCACCCTGACATCAAGTGTAGAGGGGACTTGTAAGGCAAGACTAAAATGGAAATTTAAAAGTAAAGAGCTGATAATCTCTGAGGTGGGGATTTCCATAAGCTGTGGCTTGGAGAGCAGCCACATGACTGGTCTGTGTAGTCATAAGCAGACTAAGCTATTTGAGTAGGAAAGCATTTCTGCAGATAAGACTGTATCATCAGGCTCTACCATTCATTGACAAGACACTAAACACTGTCCCATGGAGACATAATAGGAAACAACGATGACAAATCCCTCCCCTCCAAAAATAGGATTCACCTCTTAAATTCTAAAAATAGCAATTCTTAATAAAATGATGATGTGGGGTACAAAACTCTGAGGAAAATACAGAAATAGACCTCCTTTGTTTCATAAGCAGCTTATAGATTCTGATCAGACTCAGGTTACTCTGAGCAATCACATGTACAGATATAAAAGTAGATTTCAAATCTTGACAATGCTATTCCTTTGAGATATGACAGCCCTCAGGTATGTCAGGTTAAAGGGCTATAGATACTTGCTCATGGTCACATTATGGATTCCCGGGAGGGGGGGGCTACACCTGTATTTCCCCTCTAGTCAAGGGATGTCTCTCAGTTTAGTTTACAAACAGCCCCTGACTCATCACTCTCAACTACTGATCATTTCAAGAATAACATCTGTTGCCGTGATCCAGGGTATATCTCAGATCTGTCTGAATCAGTGTGGACTACAATTTCTCCACTGCCATATAATTAGTACCATAATATTGAGTGAAATATTTCAGGGATGTTGGTAAAATGTGATCACTACTAATGCACTGGGAATGATGGAATTTGTGCTAGTTATCAAATTATTCTTAATTCTATTACTTTTAAATTTATATTTTACTTAACCTGATGGAAAGTGGTACCTAAGCCTTGAAATTCCAATTCTTTAAGTCAATTTAAATCACATTGTCACACTACCAGGCATGATTCATATCTCTTCAGTTATACCGAGAAAGCATATTTTTATCTTATAATTTGACTTACTGAAAAAAATAATGAGATTTAAACGTCTTTCTAGGTTTCTGTAAAAGGGAGTTCAATAGAGTGCATTTTTTTATAAATCCAAAACAGATGCAAATATTAAATAGAATCTTAAGTGGAAAGACGACCACCAGTGAAAGCTGTAGAGCAAACCTTGACTGTCAACAGTCCGGGTGACAGCAAGGTGCCCCGGCAGTCAGGTGACTCTCTCACACTAGCCCTTCACTATTCCATCTGCTCTCACCACATAGTGACATTGTGGAAGTGGTCACTAGGAAATTGAGAATCAGCTGGAGAAATAAACAAGATCGACCCTTCCTATTGTGAAATCTTATCTTGGTTTCTTCTACTATCAAAACTATGGTCATGGGCTGGAGAGATGGCTCAGAGGTTAAGGCACTTGCCTCCAGTGCCTAAGGCCCCGGGTTCAATTCCCCAGGACCCACATAAGCCAGACCCACAAGGTGGTGGCCCTGGTGCGGTCTCTCTCTCTCTCTCTCTCTCTCTCTCTCTCTCTCTCTCTCTCTCTCTCTCTCTCTCTCTGCTTGAAAATGAATAAATAAAATAAAAAAAAAACTATGGTCATGATTCAGACACCCATAATAATAACATTGGGCCAAGGACTTCCCTCCATTCTTCCTAAGTATTTTTTCCCATAATCCCACACAACAGATCTCTGGGATGGCTATTATTCATCCACTGGATAAGGAAGGAGTTTGAGGCTGAAGGAAGTTAAAATCATAGATATTTTAGCTCAATCATATTGTCAGAGTTTTAAAGTTATGAATAAATGTCACGTTTTGGTATTTAATGACAATATTCAAAACACACAGGCATTGTGTGGTTCTGGTCTGGAACCGTGAACCTTGGTAATTTCAAAGATATTAGTGGGCTTTCTTCCAAAAGTCATACAGGCCTTTAGTGACTTAGTGGATGGACGTGATGTATGCTCCAGCTTGGGAACAGAGAACATGTCTTAGAACTTAGCAATTAAGGCTATTACCAGCTCTCTTTCCATCCTTAACTCATTATGTTTACATAACTAAATGAAATACTGCGCACAAACGTTCCTCATCATACGCTGATATAGCATGCATTCAGTAAATATTAATTAGTTCAGGGTTCTGAGCTGTGGAATGCAGAGATAACATCTTACATCAGAGCAAAAAGGAGAGATTCCCATAGCCCAGCACCTTGAAGGAGCTCACAGGACTTTCCTCCACTCAGCACTTGGACTTTCACCTGTACCTAAGCTGCTTTCCCCTAGGCCACCCTGAGCCAGTAGCCACAAGGCCTGAAGAATTTACGGGACATCCTCTCACACTCACCATTGGATGCACACGAGGAGGAGGTATGTACTGAAGCCATCACTGGAGGGTAGTGAAGAGGAAGAATGATGCTTGCTATGCTTTGGGGTCTGAAGCTCAAGGAAGCTAATTGGTACTTTGCCATACAGCTGAGCTAGCAGGCAGTGTTGCATTCCATGTGACATGTTAGGCTCCAAAACTGTGTCCCTTACTACTCTACTAGCTTCCTGGGGACAGAGCAACTCTAATTGGCATTATTTACTAAGACCAGGTCTTATTATGTAGCCATAGTAGACTAGAATTCACCATACTCCTGACTCGGGCTCCCAGGGCCTAGGATTGCAGATTCACACCACCATATTTAGCCTAACATCTCGTTCCTCAATACTCAATTGTGACTTTGCATTCTGGCCCAGAATGACCTCACAAAAGCAACTGTGGTCTGCCTCAGTAAGAGAATGAATAGTTGATTCTTACCTATGTGTCTATCCACATATTCCATAGTACAGGAGAATAAGGGAATGTCTTTAGTGTGTATTATCAAGGAAGATTCTAGGAAATCCTGCAGAAACTCTAAATTTGAAACAGCAAGGATGATTCTCCTAATAGAAAAAAATATTCTTTTCACTCTAATGTTTTATGAGGGCTCTCTGGGATATAAAAAAAAGAAATACTAATTCAAACTGGTTTAAGAAAAATAAAGTAAAGTATCCTAGTTACATGCTGGACACTCTGCAGGTACAGTTGATTTTAGGGACTGGATGTGGGCCCTCACAGAAGTGACTGCCCTGTGATTTCTGCAGGTCTCTTGGACTTGCTGCCTTTCAGTTGGCTGAAGGTTTGGACCCGTCTCCCTCTTCAGTGTAGGTTGAATGGTGTCATCCAAAAGCATGTTTCACATCAAACACATTCCAGGAACCTCTGACAAGTAATTTATTTAGAAAAGGGCTCTTTGAGATGTTATTAAGAATCTTGAGAGTTAATTATCCTGAATCCAAAGGCGTTCTCCTAAGATCTAGAAAGATCTAGAAAGATCTCAGATCTAGAAAGGAAGATGACAAGGTAGAAGAGGAAAGTGCTTATGAAGACTGGAGCAGAGAGAGAGAAAGAGGGAGGAAGACACAGCCAAGAGATGGGACAATTCAGGGTGAGATTCTCTCTGGGCTTCAGTAGAAAGCATAGCATTACAGACATCATTTTATGTTTACGACCTCCAGAACTGTGAGAAAATAAATATCTCTTTTGTTAAGTGACTGAACTTGTGTTGCTGTTTTTTAAAATGGCAACTTTGAGGATGGAACAGGAGGTTGTAATAACCTGCAGCTCACACTCCCGCAACTTTGACCAAAAAAGAATAGAGTCCCCTAGATGTTGCTACAAGAAGTTTGTTGTAAGCAGTTTGAATCTGAAATATTCCTCAGGGTTCATGGTGTGAACCCTCATTTTCCAATGGTGGCCCTGTTCTAGGGTCTTGGAAACTTATAGAAAGTGAGGCCAAATTAGCATAGACAAATCACTAAGGCTTTTGAAGGTGCTATTCAAGCCTTGGTTCAGGTTCTGCTGTCTGTTTCCTGGTTTCTTGTGATGTGATAAGCTTTGACCACACACCCTCACCACGATGCTTTCTTTGCCACAATGAGCTGTTACCTCTGAAACTGGGAACCAGAATAAATTCTTCCTCCCTTAAGTTGTTCCATTCTGTGTTCTTTCATGGCAATGACAGAGTAGCCAGTACAAACTTGGAGACACCCTGAAAGGGAAGCTGCTGATACACCATCACCCCTCTTCAGTCTGGGGCAGGCTTATCCCAGTTAGGAGTTCCACTATGCAACCAATCACAGCCTTTGCCAAGCAATGCTATCAGAATAAAGAGAGAGTCCCCAAGCCAAAACCAGGGCTGTTTGCTAAAACAAAATGATAGCAGAGAGAAAACCAGCAAGTTCCTGCCATACTACTGAAACATCCTCCTCATGGTCAAAGCCAGAGTTACTTCCGGCACAATCCTTATTACTGTAAATATGCTATAAACATGCTATGAAGATTGTGTGACTATTTGTCTTGGTTCCAAAATTGGATGTTTACCATCTTTTGAAAAGTTTTATTATGGTGCTTGCTTGCAAAGCCAAATGACCTGGGCTCTATTCCCCAGTACATCCATGCAAAGCCAAATGTACAAAGTGGTGCATGCATCTGATTTCATTTGCAGTGGTAGAGGCCCTGGCATGCCCATTCTCTCTCTCTCTCTCTCTCTCTCTCTCTCTCTCTCTCTCTCTCTCTCTCTCTCTCTCTCTCTCTCTCTCTCTCTCTCTCTCTCCCACTGTGAGGTCATAAATGTACTGACCTCTTAGTGTATTCCAAAGCACTCCTCCCTTTCCTTTGGCTCTCAATCTTACTGCCACCTTTTCTGCAATGATTCCTGAGCCTTGTGTGTGACAGAGATGTTTCAGTGCTGAACACTCCACTGTCACTTCTTCTCAGCTTTTTGATGTGTTTTACGTCTCCCCAGTAGACCCTGCCATCGGAAATAGGAAGCTTCTCTAACCAAAAGTGAGAGGAACATAAATTAGATGGGTATCAACATAAATATTTAGAGGGTAATTTGGTGGGCATATATCTACTTATCCAAACAATATAGTAGCTCCCTCCCTTAGGGTTTACTGTATCCCCAGCTTTCAGTTAGGTTTTCAGTACAAGGCACACATTCCCTCTTGTGGAGCAGGCTTCAAATCTTCAGATAGTAGTTATTTTCCTCGTTTTTAAAATTCAGAAATATTTCCCTCTGGAACTTTCGATCTATCTGCATAACTTCCGAGTGGAGGCCAAGATTCCCTCACAGTTAAGTCAGGGCTGCTCAGCAGGGTCCTGGGGTGCCTGTTAGGTTCACAGAATTGTCAGCATCTCACATCCAGAGAGTTCCTGTGGTGAGGTTAGTGCAGTCATGCTGATGGCAGGTGTGATGGCTGAACAGCTGCTCCACTAATGAAGGAGGCCTTAAGAGAATGTTGTTTGTAAGCTGGGGTGCAGAGGACTTAAGGATTTGTAGAATTTTCCGGTATTTCACACTGTACCTGGATCCAGGAAAGGTTAAGGTGGATTTGAAATCCTGAGTGGGAAAAATATTCCAGTAGCCGTGCTCTCTTCCCACTAAATCCTGGGATAGGATATATGACATTTGATATTTGTGTTTCCCTCTAACACCTTTTTCTAGCATAAATGGAGTATATTGCATATGTGTACATGCATGTGCGTGTGATAGAGAAAGAAATTTAGGGTACCTTTTATATGTCATCTATATACCAAGTATTTGGCAGAAGTTTGCCAAAAAGTACGCATTTCAATAGTTAATTTACAATAGTTAATTAGTTAAACAAGTTAATAATAACTAATTAATTTACTATAGTTAATTCTTATAAATTCTATAAGATAAATGTAAACTAGCCAATTTTACACATAAGCAAAAAGATTCAGAGTGATCTTTTGAAAGATAGGATGTCTCAATATTAGAATTTTGTCTCTAAATTAATGGATAATAAACATAATTTTTTTTAAATCTGATGAGAGATTAAAAGAGCTTTAACTAGATCAATCTCAAATTTTGTTGGAGGCTAAAGTATAACAATTAAGAATAATAAATGAGACTCGCTATGTAAAAGTTAAGATTTTTATAAAGGTTATATAACAATAGACAAAAAGAAAAACATAGAAACCCAGGAAATAGGTCTCCCTAATATGGAAACTTAGTTTTCAAGAGAAGTAGCATTTCAAGTCTTCAAGGAAAGAGAAAAAAAATTAAGTAAGTGACCTTGGAAAGATCAGCAATCCAGATGGAAAAAAATTAAATGAGGTTCCTACCCCAGGTCATACACAAGATTGAGTTCCAAATAGTCCAAGACTACAATGAAGACAAGCAAATAGCTGCCCAGTGAGGGAGCAGAGCTGTAATTCCAGCTCCTCAGGAGGTCAAGCCAGGAGGGTCTCAGTTTTAAGTGGATCTCACATTTGAGATCAGCCTGGGCATTTGGCCAAACCTTGTCTCAAACACATCATGGTGGGGGAGAATACCCAGAGCCATCTCCCCCCTCAGCAACAACACAGAAAGGGAAAAAAACTGGTTACCTCTCATATAATCCATAACCTCCTATCCCATGGACTGGCCCAGCAAGTCCACTGAGGAGAGCCCCCAGTGTATTGGGGACAGGGAGGACCAAAATGGAGGTGCCATCACAAGACTTCCTCATACAATGTCTTGAATTATTGACAATAAATATGAAAATAAAATCCAATAAGAAGGGTTGGGATGCAGCTCAGTGGAGAACTTGCCCAGCCCTTGAGAGACTTTCGGTTTCAGGCCCATGCCACTAAGAGGATGCAAACAGACATGAAACAAATGACAAGTCTCTAAAATATTAGAAAGTTGTGAGAGAAAATATTTTCTCTTCCTCCTCCTCTTCTTTCCCTCTCCCCAGGCTGGCCTCAAATTCACAGTCTCCCCAGTACTGAGGTTAAAGGCACGTGCCACCTCACCCAGCTAGAAAATATTTCTTAAATAAGAAAGGCATGGCACCCCTCAGTAACAACACACTTGGGCCAGGAGAACCCGGCTGAGTACTAGGCTATCCAGGGTCTCCTGCCACAAGGACTGATCCAGACGACCCACGGAGGAGGATATCCAGCTGATTGGGGATGGGGAGGGGGTGCATTGGGGAATTGGGGATAACAACTCATTGTTTGCCCACTAAATAATGTAACTCATTATGGACAATAAATATGAATTTTAAAAAAAAGAAAGAAACACAAACCACAGCAGAGATACTGATTAGGTTGCTGGTATTAAAAATAGACAAGAGAGGCTGTAGAGAAAGTTCAGTGGTCAAATGTGCTCCCTTGAAAAGCCTTCTGGCCCAGGTTCAATGCCCCTCTGCCCACACAAAGTGGCGTATGTGTCTGGAGTTCACTTACAATTGCAGGGGCTCCTGGAGTGCCCATGTTTTTTCACTCCTCACTAACAAGTAAATAAACATACAAAAATTAGAGAAAAACTGTATTAGTAAAGACATCACCAACAAAGCTAAATGGCACACACGAGTCATTCAGAAAGTTTCCAGATTATTTAGTAATAAATAAAAATTGACAATGGGGCTAGAGTTGCTCACAACACCTACCAGTCTAGGTTAGATTCTCCAGAACCCACACAAAACTAAATGTGGGTGCATATTAACAAGAAAGAAAGTCATAGCTAGCAGATTTTCCAGCCTAAGTACACATAAGGGCCAATTCCAGCCTATAGGACCATCACATACCTCAGTATCAAGGACCATAACAGTCCTCATCATCAAGGACCATCATGGGCTTCAGCATCAAGGACCATCATAGCCCTTAGCATCAAGGACCATCACATTTCTCAGCATCAAGGGCCATCTCAGCCCTCAGCATCAAGGACCATCTCAGCCCTCATCATCAAGGACCATCCTGGCCCTTGGAATCAAGGGCCATCATGGCCTTTGGCATCAAAGAACATCACATCTCTCAGTATCAAGGACCATCTCTGCCCTCAGCATCAAAGATGAGCATGGAGCCTATAACATTTTTTCATTGTTCCATTCTATTTTTGTTTGGAAATTGTGTCCTTAAATTCTATTTTCAAGAGCTTTGAGTAATTCTTTCCTCCCCTCCCCACCCTTCTCAGCTTCCTTCTTATCTCTTTCCCTCTCTCATTTCCTTCCTCTCTCTCCCCCTTCTCTCTCTCTCTCTGTGTTTCTCTCTCTCTCTTCCTCTGTGTGTGTCTCTCTCATGGCCATGTGATAGAGAAGCTTTCTGCCTCAAAGTGCACACTTATTGAGCCTCTTTGATATAACAGACTCTGTGAAGTACCTACTAAAGAATTAACTAACTTGAAGTGCACAATAATCCTATAAATGGACATTATCTATCACACATAACACTAAAGTCCAAGAAGTTAACTCATATTAGTCAAGGTCAAATGGTTATTGGAAGCTGGACTAGCCAACAGTTTGAACCTAGTTCTACCTGACAACCATTTTTATTCTGCCATCTTGCCCCATGCATGTATATTACCATTGGATCTATAAACTACCCCGAGCACTAGCCAGGGGTTTACTCTTACATTTGCAATGTGTTTTACAATTGTTTTTATTACTTACTCCTACTTTATAGCTGGTCTTAGTTTACAGCATGCTTTCAGCAATACTAGTTGTAAAGAAAAACAAGCAGGCACACCATCCCTGCCCTGCTGAAAGTGGCACTCATATCCACGCAAGCGTCAGCGTATTGGAACACAGTGGCAGCCATGGTTCTGTTCCCAAGCAGAGGTCTTTAACACTCAGACTATTTGAAAATTGGGATAAACCACAATTTGTCTTTACTGCAGGCAGATTTTTTCAGTTTTTACTAAGTGTTAGGGGAGACCTAAAGACTTAAATCACTTTTACTTCTTTTAATAAGGAACTTGTTTGCATTATAAAATATTTTAATGATTACTCTGGTCTTGCCTGGCGTAGTGGGAGGCAGAGAGAAGGGGCCACACAATATTACGACACAGAAGCCTGAATTATTTCTAACTTTCTCTTTTTCTTCTTGCCTTCCTCCCTCTCATCTTCCTTCCTTCTTCCTTCCTTCCCTTTCCTTTCCTTCTCTCATTACTGTCATCTCTTTCTGTACCTCATTCCTCTCTCTCTCTTTCTCTTTCTCTCTCTCTCTCTCTCTCTCTCTCATTCCACGCTCCTTTCCTACATCTTTCTTCACAGACACAAAACCTGAAGGAGAACATAAAATCACTACAAAGACGCTAACTTTAAGTAAAGTCCTGAATAAACAGTACAAACCACTGTCTACAATCACATTTGAATTCCCATTGGGGAAAGGCTCACGGTTTTGATTTTATCTAAGGGTAGAAAGAAGAGGAGGGAAGAGTTTCTCATTTTATCCACAGTTATCACCATCCTCCTCATCTCCTACATCACTGCATTCATGCTGCTTATAATTATTCACAATGACAGTAAATTAAACAATTAAGTAGCTATGCTATGAGGTAAACTTAAGGCTATACTCTTATTTTATAGGTAAGGTTAGAAATTCATTTTCTAAGACTATCATTGTACAAGCACCAGCATACACCAAAATTATATGGTGTAGTTCATTTTAGGAGTTGCTTCCTTCTTGAAGTCATTAATTTATCAACAGTGTAAAAAAGAGTTAAGATATGAAATTAGAAAGTCACACACGAATGGTGAACATATAAGTAAACTCATAGTTTTCAAGTCTTATCAGCTGACTCTATCCCTTGCTTCCTGATCCTGCCAACATCCACCTGCCTGACCTCTGCCTCTGTCATTAAAGCTCTTCTGTGATTCACACCCCTTTCTCCTCCTTTACCTCTGCTTGTTTCTTCTTTAGGTTTTTTGAGACTAGGTCTCATACAGACAATATGATACTGATCCTCTTGCCTCTACTTCCCAAGTGCTAGGATTATAGGCATGCACCACCATATGCAGCTTGCCTTCTTTACTTCATGTACTTAAAAAAAATGTTTTATTTTATCTTCAAGGAGAAAGAGAAAAAAAGAGCTACAAATGGGTACACCAGGGCCTCTAGCCACTGGAAACAAACTCTAGAATCCTGCATCACTTTGGGCATCTGGCTTTGCCTGGACACTGGGCATCGAACCTGGCCGACATGCTTTGCAACCAAAGGCTTTAACCACAGAGCAATCTTCCCATCCCTCTTCATTACTGTATAATTATATCAGGCCCATCTATATAATCCAGAATCATCTCTCTACCTGAAATCCTGAGTTTAGTTATACCTTCAAAGTTTACTGTTCCAAATATGACAGCATAAATGCAGGTTCTCAGGATTAGAAGGTAGATTCCATTGGGGAGCCATTATTTTTTGTCTACAATACCTGCTTTCTACCTTGTAACAAAAGTTAAATCCAATGTCACAGTAAACATAAAAATGGTGACATCATTAATATTAGAGCACCATCTAGTTCATCACAGTATTCTAGAAATAGGGGAGACTGTTGTGTCCTCACTGGAGAGAAGTGGAGCCGGAAGTCAAAAGGACTCTGAGATGACACACTCAAGTACTCAAGCATGTGAGATTTGGGCTGCAAATTTCCAACTTCTGCTCTATTCTCTGTCCAGTTTACCAGGAAGATAATAAAAGACCACTTCTCTGTGCTCTAGAAAAAAATCAAGAGATCTATTGAGAAATCTTTGTAGATGCTTGGGCTCTTCAGTTTATTGCTCTAAAAGGGAACATCTAGCCCTAAACTATCTGCCAGTAAATCATTTTATCACTTTCATTATTAGAAGAGTTGTTGAAGTGATCACATAATAATCATACCTTGTAGTGTTAAATTTGACGTAGTGGAACTGAAATTATTTGTTTATACCTACTTCATCTTTTTTTCACATCAATGTTTCTTTAAAGGTCATGACCAGATGAAAGCTAGCTTGTTCATCTGGGAGGACGGACACGAGTGCTATTTGCACTCACTGAAATTAACGGTAATGTCCACTGTGTGTATTTCTGTGGATCAGTCATTATGCTCGTGTCACTATTCTAAAATGCCTAAGAATATACAGATGAGAATTATTTATTTTTGCTCACAGTTTCAGTTTCACAGTCCATCCTGGAAGGAAGGAAATGACAGAGCAAAGCAGTTCATATCACGACATACAGGAAGAAGAATAGAAATATAGTTCCCCAGGACACTGCCCTCTACTTCCTTTCAGCAGTCTCTACCTTCTACAGTTCCATGACCTCGCAATGGTCTAGGCAAATTTTGAATACTTCAATATAATCAACTATTTTTTAAATGTCAGAACCCTCATGATCTAATAATCTCTGGAAATGCTGTCAGACATGCCCAGTGGTCTATTTTATTAATATCCTTGGTGTGTTTTTTTAGCCCAATCAAGTTAGTAATGAAAAATAGCCATCACACAATGGTTTAACATCTTAGTTGTCACGGTATTTTCTAGTATTTAGTATGATGATTACTTTTGATTGTATATAAGTAAAAAAAACTTAAAATGGTTCTTAATTTTTAGCATCAAAAACTCCTTTGAGAACCATGTATACATGATTTATCTGAAGATGCATACTGTAGATCTTGGCTAGATGCTTCTGTACATTTCTTTTTTTATCCATAATTAGATACACTTAATAAGGGAATAATATGTTGATGTCTCCAGTTCCCTTATTTCCCTCTTCCCTATCCCCGGTTAGTTGGATATCCTCCTCCATGGGCAGTCTGGATCAGTCCATGGGGTAGGGGGTTGTGAAAAGCCTAGGAGTCAACGGGTTCCACCTCCCTCTGCATGTTGTAACTGAGGTAGGCAATGTCTCTGGTTATTCTCTACCACCAGGGCTCTTACAATCTTTCCGCCCCCTCTTCCACTCAGTTCCCTGGGTCATGGTGGGTGAGTATTAAGGCTGCTTTGTTGTTGAGGCCTTAGGGGCCTCTGTGCTTCTGCTTGAGGTTGTGTTTAAAGTCTTTGGTGTCTGTTTCCCTGGTTCATCCAGGGTTGGCCAATTGGTCTCTTGCTTATCCCATCACTTCCTGGGGGGTTCCATATGGATCCTGCATGGTAGGTCTGGGGTGGAAATTCTCTTGCCAGGAAGACAGCTATCGGCCTGTGGCTCAATGGTAGGGTTGGAAAAGCCACAGCTCTCTTGGCGCCTTCTGAAAAATACAAACATTTCTTTTAATTAACATCCATCCTAACATCCGATGCTCAGTGCTCTGTTAGGTTTTGTGATTTATCAGATTTACCATTCTCAACTATCTTAGCAATTAAGTGTCAAACTTTTTTCTAATGCTTCCATTTTTGGAGAAAAAGAAAGCTGAGCCCAAGGTAAGTTAAGTCACTTGCCTAAACCCTGCCAGCAAATTCAGAAGCAGAGCCAGCCCCACAGGACTGAGCTGAGAAGCTCCTGTGTACTTTGTGGCCAAGATAGTGTGCTAGCGTGTTGGTGGCTAAGAAAAATGAGCTGAAACCCAGAAAATTGCACTAAGTGACATATTAAGTTACAGGACAACATGAAAACAGTGTAAACATTCCTTTATCTATTTTAGTAATTTTAGCAAAAATTAGACTGGTGGTAGACATTAGTACATGGTTTGTTTTTATACATCGTTAATCACTGAGCCAACATCTGACAGCCAGATTACCCAGGGATGGTGGATACTTCAAATAGCATTTCCAGAGATTTTTTTATTTCCAAAATGAGAGTACTGATTGACAGATCTGCACAACATATACAAGAAGCAAAAAGAAAATAGAATAACAACAACATTACAGTCAACCTTCCCAACTTTTATTTTTTATCTTTTTTTTAGAGATTCATTCTGGGTTGAGTTTATGTAATAACATATTTTAGAGCAATTTAAAATCCAAATAGCAATACATTTTATGAATAATCTCATCAAATGAGAGAGGATCAGGGTCATTAAAGGAAGGCTGTTACCCCTTTCATGAACCAAAATCTTTGACTTTTCACTCAGTTTTATGTTTCTCTTTGAAAAGTTACTAAAGCTTGTGATAACTAAAACATTTCCAGATGTCTGAATTCTTTCCTATTTGCATGTTTCTCTACAAGAGGTAGAAGGATCAGAGTCAGTGGCCAAAGGGAACAGGATTCAAAAGAAGCTCCTTTTTTTAGTGGCATCAAAGAGTGGATAGCCTCTTCCATTTCTGCTTTCAGTGACTGTCCACTAAAGTGCCATTTTTTGTTTGTTTGGTGTTTTTCTTTGTGGCTTATTTCTTTCTTTCCGTTTGTTTTAGAGTCATGGAAGATCTGATGCTCTGATTGATTCTACAAGGTGGTGGTGACTTACCATTTTGTCAGCTGGAATTATTCCTCAGAGACCCAAGACATGAAACTCAGCCTTGTTCAGTCAGTGCCCCTCCTCAGCTGCCACCATGCCCTTCCCTTCCTCAGTGTGCTTGTTCACATCCTGATCCCTCTTTCTGTAAATTTCCAACTGATGACACAGATCCTGGACTATCATCAAACTTAATGTGAGGGAAAAAATTGCAATATAAAGAGAACAGATGACTAAGTGGCTGTACTATTGACAACATCTACCAGATGGGGTTTCAACCAAAGCCTCCTATAGGCTGACTTCTTTCATTTGTGGTTACTGGTGGAGAATTGCTTCTAATTGGATTTTGAAAACTAGGAAACTGTCACGAGCTTCTGTGTGACAGAGATTATACAACTATGACTTTTCTCTGCAGTTCAGAGTTAGAAAGAGGAATCATGACTGATTTCTATCATAGTGGATAATTTATCCATCATAAGACAGCATGTTGCTTTCTCTCTGCAACCCCTATCCCACCATGAAATAATGGTGTGAGTGAAAAGAGGGAGGAATATGAAGAGTACAGGATTGGCTCGTTTTTCAGAATTATAAGAAGATAAAAACCCAAGAGTTAGAGAATCTGTCTTGGCATTTAGAGCCTGAGTGAGGCAGTAAGGGGAAGGGGAGAGAACAGAAGTAATTCATTGATCAAACTCGATTGCAGTGCCTGACTCAGAACAGCAGACTAGAGAGACTCACTAGTCCCTGGTCTCACTGTGTTCCTAAGGGCACATCTGTGGGTTTCCTGGCTCTGGATGGGCTCTGGCCAGGTATCTATGCATATCTATATCAGGTCACTCTCCCTAAATCAGCCTCAGGTCTATGAGTGAAGCAGCATCTTATTTGATAATTCCGAACATTGACAAAAAGAAATCAGATGTGGAGTTATCACTTCTACGTAGAAGCTAGCAAGGGAATCTTCTGAAAGTCCTCCAATACCTTGGTCATTGATGATAAATAGGTGAAGCTTTACGGCTTCTAGGAATAGAAGGGATATCAACAAACATCTCATTGTTAACATCAGTTATCTGGAATGTAGGAGTTTTTTTTTATATACAGAATCTCAAGGACTTAAAAGGAACATTGTCTTTAGAAGTCCTGTAGACTAGGGAACCAATAGGTAAGGCCTGAACTGACTTCCTTGTGGAAATTTGTATTGTTTAGGAGAGAAATCATCAAAAGTATATATATATATATATATATATATATATATATATATATATATATATATATATATATATATACTGCCCAGGCTTATTTTCACTCCAATAGTTCTTTCTTTATTTTTGTTCCAGTTGAATTTCATGGGATTCTTACTCTGTAAAAGACAGTTTGGGAAATACTAGGTCTCCTGAGGCACTGCAAACTTTCCTTGAGGAGCCGCTTTGTTTTCAGCATTGTACTGATTGCTTTTTGCACCATTTATAACAAAACACCTAACAGAAACAATTTAAGGGAGAAAGGATTTATTTCTACAAATATGTAAATTTACCTGGCACGGTGGTGCATGCCTTTAATCCCAGCACTAGGGAGGCAGAAGTAAGATTAATGTAAAATCAAAGCGAGGCCACCCTGAGACTCAGGATAGCCTGAGCTAGAGAGAGACCCTACCTCAAAAAAAAAAAAACAATATATATGTGTTTATGGATAAATAGATATTTTCATAAATAAATTTCTCTATTATTTTCATAAGAATACACCCATTCAGTTTAGGAAAGACATGTCTCTGTATTGGCTGCTTCTGTTGTGTGGCAGGGCTTGTACCATGTTATATCTCAGGGGAGCAAAGAGATTTGGGTTGGAAAATCAGCCAGAAGTCCTGCCTCTCCCTGCTAGGTCTATCTACAGAAGTTTTCACTACTTCCCAAAATACTTCCCAGTGACCAGCTCTTCATACATATAAGGGATATTTTACATTCAAATCATAACATTCGGCCCCTGTCCCTTATAGGACATGATCATCCCATAATGCAAAGTACATTTAGTCTAACATCAAATGCTCCCCCAAGTTTTATAGTTCCAGTAGTGTTCAAAAGTCCAAAAGATTATCTCAGACTCAGGGCAAAATCTTAGCAGTGAGCTCCTATAAAATCACAAAGCCAGTTACATACTTCCAACACACAATGGCACAAAGTATGCAGGTCTGTCTTTTCTAAGAGGAAAGAGTAGGGGCAGAACCAGAGAAAGAAATACCAAAGAAATCCAGCAGAACAACCACGAAACCCTTTAGATCAATGTCCAGGATCAATAGCTTATGATGGCATTTTGTGGAGTACACCAGGCATGGGTCACCCCACCTCTTCTTCCCTGCCACCTGCAGCATGCCTGTGCTAGGTCTTGTTATAGCTCCACTGACTGCAGCCAGCTTTCTTGGGCAAACTTCCTATTTCCAACATCTCTGAAAACTTGGGGTCTCCAGTCAGCTTCCTACAATAGCTTCTCAGGACATCCTTGAAGCGAATCCAGCCCTGCCACCCATTGCCTGCCTGCAGCAGCGTTCTGTAAGTTTGGTATAAACAACTATGACCCCATATCTCTTACATTCTTCACGTCTGCAAAATTAGCCCCACAGGGACAACATGAAGTTCTGATACCAGCTAGAAATATAGTTTGGACCTTGAGTCACTGCTGGAACAGACTCTGTCTCCTTTCTATACAGAGAACTTGAAAACATTTTCATAGGTGGCCATTTTCTAACAGGGCCACTCCGAAGGCACCATCTTTTTAAATGCTCTCCTTTCAAATGAATGCGTTTCTAATGAGTTTTCGGTTTTATACCCTGGAACGATCTATGGGTGAGGACTTGTCCTCAAGTTACCTTTTCTATGGCCCTAGTACTAAATGGATGATTTCTCTTTAATGATACTCACAATAATAGCATCTTTGTCCTCACCTGTCTTGCCTGAACCTTTAGTGAGTTTATGCTCCTTACATAGGTTCTGCTCCATTTTCAGCTTTTGCTGTGAATCTGGCTAAGCACACTAAGCAGTGAGTATTCCTAGCTTGAATGATGTGCTCTCTCTGAATTTCCTCTGCAAAATAAATCTGTCCTGTATTTTTTTAAATCTTTATTATGAATAAGTATATACATTGTATGAGCAAATCTTGTGAATGTGTCCCCGTTTCCCTCCTCTCTGTCCCCTACCCACTGGGGTCCTTCCTAAGTGTGCGTACTGGATCTGTCCATAAGTTAGGGGGTTATGAACTGCACCAGAGGTAGCCAGTTTTTCTTTCTTTTTTTCCCCTTCCCCTTGTAAATCAGCTTCTTTCAAATTTTCAGGGAATGGGCAGAAAAGAGCCTAGCGCTTTGCCAGAATATAACATGAATGGCCTTGAATCTATTTCCCAATAAAGTCCTTGATTTCCCATGAAACCTCATGATCACAGCCTTACTGTCTTCCCCATGCCCACTAGGACTACACAGGAAGCTCTGTTTATAGCATTTGAGGATTTCCATGGCCTCCAGCTCTAAACCATTCCATATTTCTACTACAAACCAGGTCCAAAGTGTTAGAATCACATGATCAAAACCATGATTACCTGATCATGGGCACCAATTTTCTGTATTAGTGACCTTTCTCATCGCTGTGACAGAATATCTGACATAAACAACTTGGGAGAAACCACTTTAACTCCTGGATTGTAAGGATAGAGTCCTTAAAGGTTGAGATGGCATCATGGTTGGAATGAATGGGTTCATAGTGGTGCAAGTTTGTAGCATTACTTGTATCTTGGTACAAAAGTAAAAGAGATATTGACCCAAAATTCAGTTCAGGATGTCATCCATCCATAAACTCTACTTCTGTTGCCTTATAGCTATACTTAAAGATGACATACCATGAGAGTACAACCACCTGGGGATCAGGTGTTCAAACACATGAGCCTTTGAGGGGCATTTCACACTCCAGCCATAAGAGACCTCATCTCTTAGCCTAGGAATCCTCTGTACCAATGTGCACAAGTTCTAAAGGTGTCCTGCTTTCTCTGGCCTCCCTCTTCTTTTGACTAATGCTGCCTCTTCTTTACCTTCTGTTTTATTAACTCCCATTGCCCACGCTCCCCACAAATCTGGCCTCACCCTAGCCCACTGTTGGTGTCTTTCCTCTGAACCTACAGCATCTTTCTATTTTTCTCACAGCTCTAAACATTAGCGTGTAATTGAAAGTGTCTGTCCAGATGGAAAAAGTAGATAGAACTATAGATAAAAAAAGTAATTTCAAAATTATTTTCAAAGCATTTTACTAAAACAAACATGGGCAATTTTTAAAAATGGAAAAAAAATAGGAAACAAAGAGTTAATGGATAGGTTCAATCTGTAAGGGTTGAATAATAAATGCGGTTTGGTCAATCTTGAAGAACCTACGAACATTATCCAATGTTCCCCAAGGCCTGGGACCAGTAATCTGGGTTTTAAATTCACATTAATTCACTGCCACCAACAAGCTAACCAGCTGAGGGACCTTATAAAAGTCATTGGCTCTTGTATCCTCTCCTTTTCTAAACTTGAATGACTCTTTAGTGTCCTAAGTCCTTAGACATTTGGGGTTTCATGGATCAATTTAAAAATTTAAATTTGAGCCCTAGACCTCAAGTATTTCTATCTTGGGTCCTTGTGTCAAAATAAAACTAAACAAAGAACTACCTACACACCAAATAACTTGTTATTTACATCCAAAGATTAAGAACAGAATACTACCAAAGAAGGAATCCTCAGGAAATATGAAGATCATATAGAAGTTTATTTTGGAATTCTAGAAAAGTGATAGTGAAAAAAACAATCACAGCCTTTAACTCCTGGATTATTAGGATATTAAAAGTAAGAATAAGCTGATGTGACAAGATGTGATGCCCTGGGCCTGCTCTGCCATGCTTTCTCTGCAAGGATGGCACATCGTCTTGAGAGTAGAAGGCAAAATCTACCTCTTCCTCCCATAAGCCGCTTCTGGTCTGGTGTTTTGTCCCAGCAACAAGAAGGTAAGTACTACACTGAATAAGAGACATTTTAACCCTCTCCTTCATAACTAAATAGGGAAAATTTATTTTAAAATAGTACAACATGGTTTAACAGATTTGTTTAAGGAAACTTTTTTTTCAAGTTTTAATGTTTTAAATCTTTGTGTAGTTGTATACATGTGTTTATTTGTTTAAATGTGGGTCTGCGCATGTCATGTGTGGAGGTCAACAAGAACAACCTCAGGTGTGGGTTCTCACTTTCCACAGTGTTTGAGGCATGATCTTTTGTTCATGTCTCTGGACGACAAGTCATCTGGACAATGAGCTTCCAGAGCCTCCCGCTTTACCACAGGAGCGTAGGGATTACGGGTGCATGCTATTGTGCAAGGCTTTATGTGGCTTTCAGAGATCTGAACTCATGTACTCACATTCACATGGCCAGGACTTTATCCACTGAGCCACTTCCCAGCACTGTTTATGGAATCTTTACTTAATACTTTGTAGTGTTTTACTTGTTGTTCCAAAATCCAGCAGTCTAGAATGACTGAGAAAGCAATGATGAGTTGTATGAATTTAATTGCCTCCTTTGAGACTTGATATCCATAGAATAATCTTGTTCTGTTCTTGATGGTTAGTGTCACTGTATACATCCCAAAAGAGAGTTAAAGAGATTGTGGGTGGATGAATAAAGGAAAAGCATTCAGACAAATCTCAGGGGGCTGAAATAGTGAAGGAATGAATCACAAGAGATTTAAAAGGATTCACAGGGTTTGGAGAAGGCCCAACACTTGAGGGGGGTCTTCAAATTCTTTGATTCCCACAAAATTTTAAGGCATTTGGCCTTTCCTTGAACATTTTGAAGCATTTGAAGATTAGAAAGATGTTTTTTTTTTCCCATGTATATAAAACACAGTCTTGAATTTGGGAGATGAGTGGCTAACTTGATTTTGAACATGTTGTTTACTACCAGAAAATAATGGCTTCCTGTGTCTGACAAGGGAGCAACATCAAAAAAGGTTTACAAACGGAAATTAAAAGGTTTCTTGGACAGCAAATATCCAGAGGTCTTTTGGAAATTGATTCTAAGTGAATGTGAAAACAGAATAACTGTCTTCTAAAAGGCACATGAGCTTGTAACTAATGTGAAAATCATTTAATAAATGACAGTTTGGTCTAAATACAGCCTTCTAATGAAGAAGAGGAATGTTGTCTAATATCCAGCTCTGTTCATTCTGTTTTCCACTTTCAAAATAATACAAAGCATGAGCACAGACTGTTTTCCCATGACGGTTACAATGTTAGCAAAATTCTCTGAACCTGGGGCTAGAGAGATGGCTCATTGGTTAACGTTGCTGGCTTGGAAACCTGCTAGGCAAAGTTCAATTCCCCACACCCACATAAAGCAAACTGGCACATGTGTCTGTAATCCCAACATGTCTAGGGCAATGGCAGGCAGAGACAGGAGAATCTGGAAGCTTACAGGCCAGCTATGTTGGTACACATGCAGCAGGGAAAACAAGCATGCCATTAATCATGGTGGAGGTAGAGCACAAATTTCCTGAGGTAGTCCTCAGACCTCCACATGTACCTCATAGAATGCACACACATGCACACACACACACACACACACACACACACACACACACACACACAGAATTCTATGGACTTAGAAGGATAAGGTCTAATTTAGGAATAAATGCTAATGTTTATTGAAATGCAGGTGTTGATGCAGATTTATAGTCACTAAATTACAAACTACTACTATTACTACAAATCCACTCTGTATGAGAGTCTGGAGTCACAGAACTATGTAAGACACAGCCCATCACTTTTTTAAAAATATTTTTATTTATTTATTTGCAAGAAGAGAGAGAGAGAGAGAATATGAATGAATGGCCATCAAGGCCTCTAGCCATTGCATGCACCATTTTGTGCTTCTGGCTTTACATGGGTACTGGGGAATTGAACCTGGGTAGTTAGGTATTGCAGGCAAGTGCCTTACCTGCTGAGTCATCCCTCCAGTTGCAGTCCATCACCTTTTGAAGCTAGTGGCTTGGTAAGAAGATCAACACATTTTATTATTATTATTTTATTATTATTATTATTATTATTATTATTATTATTATTATTTTGTAAATGTATCTGTCAGTCAGCCTCCCATCACCATAACATACATGTAGAATCATCAAATATGAAAAATTACAAGGGTTATTGTGATCCACCATTTTGGAGGTTCTAGTTCATGATCAGTTAGCCTCATTGCTTTTAGTCCTCATGGTGAGGGCTGTGACCAACCAAGACCACTTACCTGATGGCCAAGAAGCAAAAGAGACCAGGAAGTAATTGAGATCCTACAGTCTCTTCCAATGGCTGCTCTCAATGACAATGGCTTCTTACTACACTGCCTCTTGAACATTCTACCACTTCTGCAGGCCAAGCCTTTAACACCTAGTCCATTGGACCATATTTATCTACATCACAGCAGGCTAGATAGAGAGGAACTCAGATATTTGGGCCAGAAGTTCTTTGTTACGATCAACTCAATTCAATGCTGGATTGTATGTAAACCAACATCGTTGCTGTGCAAGCAAAACGGCATGGCAGTATTCCAATCAAAATTTATTTATAAAAATAGGCCACAGGCATGATTTGGTCTCTGAGCCACAGTGAGAGAATGATGGAGATCACTATGGGAACAGACAGCAATAATCAGGCTAAAAGGTCAATGTGCTCTGTGAGCCCCCAAAGAAAAAGCCGCTTCTGCCAGGCAGAACATTCGACAGCAAGTGACGTACAGGACTGAGCTAGTGAAGAAATGATTATTATCTCCCTTCTTAGAAGAAATATTCTGAAGTCCTCTTCTCAAGAAGGGTTTTTAGTGTAAAATTTTACTATAGAATTATTTTATTTAAAAAAATTTTTATTGAACTGGGCTTGTCCTTTACCCAGATATCAATAAGCACAGTCCTGATGGGAAAAATTCAAATTAATCTTGAAGGACCATCTTTCAGGTGATCATGAGCTGAAATAATTTCTTTGATTCAGGAAGAGAAATGAAAATAAAAAGAATCATTTCAATAATGATTTAGGACTTGATATAAAACAGTAAATAATTTCCTTTCTCAGCATGTTATATTCCATTTCTACACAACATACCATGCACAGGAACTTAAAATTGCACTCATTATTTCAAAGTTTATAAGGGTTAGAGCTCTGTGTTGGGCCAGGACTTAGTGGTGAGCATTGCATAGGGAGCCTCTTGCCGGACTGCAGTCAGTGTGTGAGCCAAGCTTCTTTCTCTTCTGAATGTTCCAGTTAGGGAGGAATTCACACCTAAGCTAACTCAGGTCGTTGGCAACATGAATTTCTTCACAGGTGTAGGTATGAGTGCCCTAGAAGTTTATACTTACCTGCTAAGAATCACTGTGGGTCCTTGGGGTACTACCCGCAGATCAAGGTCAGTTTCTCAATGATGGATGCTTATTACATGAAGCCCATAGACACTTCCCACTTACTGGCATGCTAAGAGAGCTTGTTTTTAAAAAATGTGTTTGTATATATTTACTTGAAAATGGGGAGGGGAGAGAATGAGAATGGGCTTGGGCACACCAGGGACTCTTAACACCGCAAGCAAACTCCAGAAGACACGTGCCACTTTGCACACACAGCTACATGTGAAATGGAACCCAGGCTGGCAGGCTTTGCAAGTTTAACCACTGAGCTATCTATCTCCTCAGCACCTAAGCCAGGATTTTATATAGCCCAATGGTAATGAGGACATTAAGGGCACTACTTACTACAGGGATTAGCACTGATTCTGAGGAATTAGTTCCCATGAGAATCGGTTGTGATTAAAAGGCAAGTCTGACCTCTCTGAACTTATTTCTTGTCTTGGCAGCTGATTCACATACAATCTTACCGTGATGCCATCTTTCATGCTGTAACACAGCATGGTCATGGATGCTTACCAGAAACCAGACAGATGAAACAGGGTGTCTTGGACTTTTACTCTCCAAAATTGTGGGAAATTTTGATATTTTCCTTATCAGCCAGATTTAGCTATTTTTGTTATAACAATGGTTAATGGAATGACATTGTGCATCACCTAGTGATAGTGAGCTCTCCCCTCCCTTCACCAAAAATCTACTCCTGAGAAACACATATGGGTTCCACCTCACTCACAGGAAAGGTATTAAACAAAAATGAACAGGAATGGCTTGGGCAGTGGGTGGCCACCTTAGGTATTCTATCCCAGAATGTTCTTGTGTGTGTGTGTGTGTGTGTGTGTGTGTGTGTGTGTGTGTGTGTGAGAGAGAGAGAGAGAGAGAGAGAGAGAGAGAAAGAGAGAGAGAGAGAGAGGAGAGAGAGGGAGAGAGACAGCAACAGAGATAGAGACACAGAGAGATAGTAGTTTTCCTTGTGAGAAGAGGCTGCATTATTTATATTCAATGATAATAGAGTAGTCAACAGTAATAGCCACTTAAAATATCACATTTTCTTTTGTGCAAAAGATGTAAATGATAGAAGCTAGTATGTTCCTTAAGAGCGCCGACTTAAGTAAGTTCTGGCTGACTTCGAAGTTTCACACTTCAGTCACTAGAGCAGCTGGTGAGACTCCCTGGCCTTACCTTCCACATCAGCATTCTCTCATTAACACAGGTTGCTGTCTGCATGGAAATGCTCTCTGCAGGGATGGTAGGCTCACAGGGGGCAAAAGCCCTGGGAACAGGCTGGCCTCTCCATGGACTAGCTCTCATGGTCATTTTCTGAAGCCATGGGCTGGTCTCCTCTTTTTATCTCATCGTCGTGTGCAGTTGTGACCCCTGCTCACCAAGGACCTAAGCAAAGAGTGTGGAAAAGGAGGGATCTGTCTCTGGGTGACATTTTCTCACCGGCCTTGATCATTGAAGGTACTGGGTTATAATCAAGTCTCCCCTCATGTGTTCTACCTCTAAATAGCAATTGGACAATGTGGAGTATTCTAGAGATTTGGCAGTTACCCAGCTTCTATAATGCACTGCCTTGTAGAGAAAATCTAAGTTTGTCTCCAGTCCAGAAGATCTGGCGGGATTATGAATTCTATCAGTCAGCAGAGACTGTGTCATGTTATGGCATGAAATATTTCCAAATGCTCAATGACTTATAGCTAGAGGTCTAATTCTTGCTCACGCTACATGCTTCCTAAGGGGCAGTGGATGATTTAATTCCCACTCTTGTCACGGCCTTCTCATTTGAAGGAGTTCTGCCTGTTAGGACAGGCCTTGTGTGGAAAAGAAAAGGGGCATTGGAGGGTTTCCACAGAAAGTCACCTCTTAGCCTTACAAAATATAGCCATGTACGCTTCTGACTCCTAGGCCAATACTAATCACTTGACTCTACCCAGCTACAAGTGGGCCAGGAGGTACAATTCTATCATGGGTTTAAAGACAAGAAGCTGGGAATATTATTTGTGAGCTCATCCAGGATCTTTGCCTTCAATTTAAAGATGTGGGCAAATGGATATCCCTGACTATTGATTTATATAGTTTAAGTAACTAAGGCACAGGACAGTAGATATATGTCCAGAGATCAATAATAAAAGAAAAAGGTGTTATAACTCTGGGATTTTAAATATTAAATCGAGAATGAAAACTATAAGTTTGAGAAATTAATTACGTAGATTCTTTTGCCACAAGTTTCTGTAATCCAAATTCAAATTTCAGGGGTCAAACAAATGTGACCAGAATCAATAGGGGGAAAGAAACCCATGGGATGATTTGAGTACTTAAAGACTACTGTTCTTAAAAGAAAGCCAAATGTGCTCACAAGAAGTAAAGCATTTCATGTCCAAATCTGAAAAGGATACCAGATATGGAAAACATCCATATTTTGAAAAATGAATCTGTTGTTGATATTAATCATGACTTACACACCAAGATGGTTTTGTGAGGCTCTGGCTTTGGAAATGAAGCCTTTAAATTACACTGGTTAATAACTACAGAGTGAGTCTAGGAGCAGTAACATATCCCCTTAATAAAACTTTATGTATGAGTATTTTAATGAATTGTTTAAGTATACAGAAGTTTCAAAGAGAGCCAATTTAATGGTTGAAAACAGAGTAGGTTTCAGTCCTTAACAAGAAACCCAATACTAACAACTGAGACAAGAATGAAAATGAAGAAAGGGGTCTATCTTACATGCTAAGGTTTTGGAATCCATTTTTTTAATTCAGATATTATGCTTTAGAATTTCCAGGCATCTGTCTGTTGCTAGAATACCTACACGCTCTGTGGAAGCTTTATTTGAAAATGCTGTATACCTTGTCTAAAGAGCCAGCTGGGATGCCAGAAATAGTATCAGCTCTATTTATGTCTTTGAAGTAATTACAGTGGAATTTAAAGCCTTAGTTTATAGATCCGAGAAGAAGATCTTCTGTGTACACTAAAAGGATGAATCCTTTCCAGACGACTTCTCATTTGGCTGAAGAAAAGCTTGAGGAAGCATTTCACAGCGTCAGCCAAAGTCGTTTTTAGCAAGACCTGGGTGGGATTCTTGTTGTTGATATCCAAATTAAAAAAAGCCTTGATTTTAATCTATCCAATGTTGCTTTGTTGTATGGTTATGAAACCATGAATCAATTTTAAAGCTTTTAGGGATGAAAGGAGATATTGAGAGAAGTGTCTGCTATCTTTAGTTGAATGGAGGGAATATGTTGACCAATTTCCTGACATCTTTGCCTGGCGGACTTGACTTTTGTTTAGCTCATGTCTTTTGGGAATGCATCTCTGTTTTTTTCCTATTCGTGCCCTGCCTTTTACGAAAGGCCAGTTTGTGTGTGTGTGTGTGTGTGTGTGTGTGCGCGCGCGCATGCGTGTGTGCATTTGCGTGTGTGTGTGCCTGTGTGTGTGTGTGTGTGTGTGTGTGTGTGGTGTAGTGTGATCAGTGTGCTTGTCTTCCACTTACTGTGTAGGCAAACTGGATTCTGCTAAGAGATAGGCTGGTAATGCACACACACACACAAAAAGATGATGCACCCTGCGCTTTTTTATACAAAGAATGAAAGAAGTCTTATTTATAGTGCTTGTTATGCTGCCTCCAAATCTTTTTAAATGAAGGAGATAAAAACTAATTCATTCTAAATGTATGCTGGCACACACCAAACCTATGGGGAAATTCATTTCCAGCACCCTCCAAAAGAATCGAGAAAATCTTCATTGTCTATTTACCCTCCAAGTTCTTCTGGTCCTTCCAGACTCTGTAACACTCATGGGTGGTAAAGTGACCCTCTTAGTGTAAGCAATAATCAGAGCACTTCAAATATCTAACTCTGGTGTCTCAAACCTTTCTTAATCCTAGGAACTATACTGAATAAGCTAGACATAGTCTTGGTCCCCATGGGCCACAGTATATGCGTTATATCCACATTGTCTTTGGCCGTACATTTTAATATTGGGATTATAAACCCATTATATTGATGAAGAAATTAAACTAGAGAATTGACCTTCTTCCCTAACATCACAAAGCAAAATTCATGTTCAAGTATTTGTGCCTTCCTAGACACTTTTTCTCCATTCTGAGAGACTTCTCTATCTCATGGAAATCACAGTGGTTTGGGGCAATGTTCCAGCTACACTGATTATGGACTGATGAGTAGAAATGGAAGCCTCAGTCCTTAGAAACTGTGTTTCGCTGTGTTCTGGCAGTAAGCTTCTGAGAAGCCCGTCCTTCTGAGGCTCTTTATTGAACATGATCTGAAGACTGATTTGGGTGAAACGTTCAAGTCAAAGGTCAAATAGCAACTTCCTGTGGTCTAATATGGGACAGAGTGATACAAAGGGACTCAGGAGGGTCCACTTCAACCTTCCTGGCCTCCTACACAAAGATCTCTCTTTCTGGCATAACAATTTGGTGATTCTTCTACCCTGATGGAGTTCTGACCAGGTACTCATTTGTTCCAGGTTCAGCTGAAGGAAAACCCAACCATAGAGACATCCTTATATGAAAATGACTGATCTTGGTTCATAGAAATTCTTGTGACGCTTGATCTTTATCATAGGACATCACATATGTATGTCGAATCATGCTCAGAATCTCATAATCTTTACCAGAGAATATCATCCTCATTGGTTTGCCACAAAACTTTTATAAAAAGTCCCTTTAAGGGAGATCAATTCATAAAGATTCACCTTCCTCTGAAGAGAGTTTACAATGGAGGATAAGAAGTCAGAGAGATTTAGTTACGTTAACTGAAGATGAAGTTAAATATATTTGAATTTGTTACTTATGTTTAATGATTGGGAAGTTTCATTTGAAAGTCCACATTTCCTTTTTCATTTGTTTAAAAGATATAAATGTTCTATGTTAGTGAGACTAAATAATACTAATAATATTAATACTAAATGTAATACTAATTGTCAATGGGCCCTTCATTTATAGTTCTTGCTTTTCCTCAAAGGCATTTGGTTACTGATCCCTGGAGAGTCTGAGTATAAAGCTTGTTCCCCAAAGCTCATATATTCAATAAAGGCTTAGTCCTCAACCAATAGGACTATTGGGAGGGAGAGGCTTTGTTGGAAGAAGGGATACTGTTGGAGGGTATATTGGAGCTCAGGCCTGTCTCTTCTCTCTGCTACTCCATGACAATGAGATAAGTAAGCAGCTTTTTCTACCCTGTGGTCCCAGCTTTATGTTCTGCCTTGCCCTAGGCCAACATTGACAGAAACCTCTGAAATCATGCACCAAGACCTTTCCTCCTTTGAAGTTATTTATTTACCTCCAGTATTTTGCCACCATGGTTCAAAACCAACTAGCTAGCAAAGGTCTGGAGGTGATCTGTAAGGGCAATGTGGGTAGAAGTCCCACAGATTTTTTTTTTCAAGGACACTGAGGACATTCACTTCAGGAATCAAATGGAGAGCAAAATAGAACACTTGGGTATCATGTCCAAAACTTGCCTTGTTTTGCCTCTAGGATTCATGAGCTAACCTAGCCAGTGAGCTGGTATTCTCCCTCATGTTCTGAAGGCCTTATGCTGTGCGTACCCCATGGCTGCTTGCTCAATTGGGCTCAAGCTCTGCCAGGGTTGAGGATTACACAGCGTGCCTCCCTGTTCACATTCCAGTTCCTGTGATCTGTCTTGTAGGTTTAAGCTCCAGGCTTGGCTTCAGAACTGGAGCATTTCCTCCCATAAATGTATGATTTGCAACTCTGTTGACTTTTGTTTAGCTTTCCTGTTTGTGGTAGCTTGAGATGCTTCCTTTCAGTCAGGAATATTTGGCAACTTTATTGAAACAGGCTGGCTGCTTTAAACCCAAAATTTAAAAGTTTAATTTAGGTTGATTCTTCTCTAAAGAAAAAAAAATGGGGGGGTTGCTTTCAGTATAAATTTTCCTTCCTCATCATAGATCTTTATATCAGCTAATTTTAGTTAATAGAATTACATCTGAAGAACATGAAACCTTCAAATTTGTGTAGAAATGACTGTATATTGAGGCCACATATAAACAGTGTGGCACAACACTCGTTGACTATTGTTACTGCTTGTACAAAATGAGTCATGGATGTGATTATGTGTGCTGTTTTACTTAGGCTTCTAGAAAGCTCCAGTGAAAATTTATGACAGAGTTATAATTATCTCATGAGCTATGCCTTTCTAATTAATATACCTCTTCTGTTCCCTCATATAACTTTTCTATTACTACTAGCTGATTCCAATTATTTTCTTCATCCCATTACGTTTGCCTTTTTGTGTTTTAGGATCTATTGTGGAGTAAGAATAAATGGAAATGGAGTAATGCAAACTGTAAACACAACCAGGATTAGAGGCAGTCTCCTAATTGACTGGTTTACCCTTGATTTCACACGGTCTCCAATTTACAATTGAAAGTCCAGAATCAATTGTTTTTCTTAAAACACAGATATAGATACAATTATGACATGTTACACACAGTTATCTCCCTAAAATTAAGCTCTAAATATCTTAGCCTGGCAATAAGTCATTTAATAAAATGACTTTGACCTGTTTTTTTTCCCCCAATTGCATGATGCACCTGTAATACTACTTTTCTGGACCCAAATGCTGACATAAAAGGATGAAGGAAAGAACATGGATCAATGAGCCCATCCTTGGAGCTGCAAAAGGGTAACAACCTTTCTGACTTTATGTTAGAGGTATGTGGAGGCTTTGGGTCTTGTTTTGGGCTTTTGTTCTTCTTGACATAACATTGATGGACACATATGTAGAGTGGGGATATTTTTCCAAATTAAATGAAAGAGAGAGAAAGTTTGCAACTTAGAAAAAAAAGATTGCAGTCATTTTGGCTCTGTTTCCTGTAAACATCATGAAGCCCACTTAAGCTCTTTGCTAACTGTGGAGCACATCTGTGTGGACATGTTTTGTTTCTCATTTTTACAGTAAAGTCACTTTCCAAGCCTCATGATTTTCAAGCCCTTTTTACTCAGCTCAATGTTGCCTCTGGATTATTGCAGCCCTCCCCCTCCACTCATTTATCCTCCTTCAATTCATTCATTCCTATAATATCATTCATTCAATAAATATCTGTGTCCCTCTTTTACGTGCCAGGCATATGAGAGATGTTGAGGGACATGCGAAATCAGTATACACCAGAAAGAGAATTGTAAAACCCAAAACCAGTCTCACAACAAACCAAATTATAAATTCCGCTGCTCATAGAATAATGTACATGACAGGGTAAGTATATTACACTCAATAAGCAACAGTAAGGATAGTGTGTTAGCACAAAGTGTGGGGATGAACGTTCTGAAATTATGCATTAAATTTTGAAAGAAGAAAATGAAGAAACACAAGGAAATAGGTCCCCAGATTGAGCCCTCTCATAGATACTTAAAAGTTCTTATAAGAGAACTTCACTTTAAAATCTATAATTGTCCCCCTTTCTCTACATGGAGGGGGAGTAGATAACACAGCCTGGGATATTCAAGTATCTTCAACAATTCCTACAAACCAGGAACATCCCCTCTTCATATGCATCACCTCTAGATACATTACCTGAGGCAATGCAAACACTATGGAAATCACTGTTATGTGCATTACTTAGGGGATAATTACAATAAAAGCCCTCTATTGTTTAGTATAGGCTATTTGCTTCTGAAGATTTTCCCTCTACTGGTTTAATTAGTGGAGGCAAAATTTATGATTGTTAAAGTCTAGTTGTAGTTTTTTTTTTCATTTTGACAAACATGCAATCAAAAGAGGATTTTCAGGCATTTATTTTTCCATATTTTTAAAAATATATATTTTATTTTGGGCTGAAGAGATGGCTTAGTGGTTAAGGCGTTTGCCTGCAACACAGAAGGACCAGAGTTAGATTCCCCAGTGCCCATATAAAGCCAGATGCACAAGAGGTCACATGTGTCTGGAGTTTTTTTTCAGTGGCTGGAGGTCTTGGTGTGCCCATTCTCTCTCTCTCTCTCTCTCTCTCTCTCTCATAAATTAATAAAATATCATATATATATTGCAAGCCGAGAGAGATAGAAAAGAGACAGAGAATGGGCACACCAGGGCCTCCAGCCAGTGCCAACAAATGCATGCAAACAGATGTATGCACCACCTTATGCATCCAGCTTTATGCGGGTACTGGGTAATGGAACTCCAGTTGTCAGGCTGCCAGGCAAATGCCTTAACCACTGAGCTATCTCTCCAGCCTGTTTCTTCCATATTTTAATCTTAAAAGCCATATGATACAATTCTTTATCATTTAAGGAAAAAAATAGATTTGTTCTCAGAAAAATAACTTACAGATAGATACATGGGCATGCAGTGCCAACACTGAGGGAACGGAATCCCTTTCCTCTGAGCCATGTGAAGAAAGCTCTGGAAGAGGTGCATCAGCAGAGTTTAGCAGCACAAAAAGGATCGCTATCTTCCTGAAATTGACACTCTGGAGATCAACCTTGTGACAGGGCCAGGCATCTGCAGAAACAACCCCTCCCCTTGAGTGGGAGTGGTCTAGCTAGAGCTACACAACCTAGGGGCTAAAACTGATTGGTCATATATGAACCAATCAGCTGTCTCTCTGACTCACCTGGGGAAAACTTAAATTAACTTCCATAGAAGAAAGCCCTCCCTCTTCCCCACATGGCAGGCTAATAGAAGGACCTCTGAGTTTCCTGGCCTTAGGAAGGTAAGGCCTACCCGCACCCTAGCTAATGACTCCAGATTTTTTCCCTCATGAACCTCTCCTTCTCATGATGGGAGCTCTCTGTTATTTTTTCTTCTTCTACTTATTTAGCTAAACAACGTAAGTTCTGTTAAACTCTCCATGTTTTCTCCCCACACTGGTGGCTGGAGAACTCTGTAACTCCCCATGTTCCCTTAAATAATAAAGTCTCCCACTATACCTTACTATCTTGTTGTCTATGATTTTAATTCTTTAACTTTGTAGACAAGAACTCGAAAACTCCTTAAACTTTGGGGTACATTGGCATTGTTGCTGGGTGTTATCTAAATTCTAACCCTCAGATCACCCCGTTACAACCTGAAAGATTCTCAGGAATTTCAGAGAAGAAATAGAATAAACAGAAGCCCAAAGCTGAGCCATAGCATAGGTGTGAGGGTCAGAGTCAGCATGGGCCAGCAAAGACAGGTGGAGTGTGGTCAGCAGATGGATCAAAGTTGAGTTCTTGGGGGACAAAGAGCTAGAGGAGATGGCTCTCTGAGTAGCACAGCAGGGGAGCCCCAAGAATGTACAGAGGGAATAGTCAAAGTCATCCAATGACTGCTAGCAGAAAAGAATGTTCCAGAGAATCAAAAGTCACCAAGAGGCCTAGCAAGAAAGGCACTGATTTAATATCACTGGATTTAGAAAGATCTTTGGTGAGCTCTCCAAAAGTGGTGAGGGCTGGAGATGGAGGTAAGTTGAGGAGGCTATGACTGACTCAGTCACTGGCATTGTGTGTGAGGAGTTTCTTTATGAAGGCAAAGATGGAGGGATGACTCATAAATGAACATGAGAGTCTCATCAAGATCTTCCTCTGCTGCTGCTGTTATTTTTTAAGTGTGTAAACATTTAAAAAATTTTACATTTACATCTATTTAGTTAAGGTAGAGAAACTTAGACAAAAGGGATAGTGGACGATAAAACAGTATCATATTTGATTGGTTATGGTTTTGAAAGAAAGCAGATAGAACCTGTCGGCTTTGGATATGGGGTAGGGTTCCCTGACCAGGAAGACAAGGAGAAAAAGAAGGAAGAAGTTGATCAACATTGGTGGTTGGTGTGGTAAGGAAGAGCAGAGCATCATACGGAATGAATGTGGAAGACAGAGCTTAGAATGAGGCTATGGGACCCACCTCAAGCTTCAGGAGTAGTGAATCCACAGAAGAAGCACAGGAGACCAGCAGAACAGGGTTGGTAAGCAAAATAGCAAGTGGTCTGAAAGGGAATCCGATTAACAAGGTAAGGTAATAATATGCCCTTTTGTATAATGCATTTCAGCAGAAATGAGGTATTTTAGGAACATAAAAGAGGAAGATTTGTCCAGGATGATATATGAGGATGTGGGAGGAAGATAAAAGGAACAATGCTGGGGAGAGAGCTTGGGCTTGATACTGACATGTTGGTGAAATAATAATCCTGGATGTCACTGTTTCATCTGGGATAGATAGATCAGGAAAGAAAAGACTAGAGAGTTGAACAGTTAATGAGAACAGAGAGATACCCTGATGATGTTCGCTTTGATACCCAGAACTGCTTAGTGGGAGCAAGAGAACTTCAGATCTTTATGCTATTTATGATAAACCTAAGAATGAAGATATGCATGCACTCCAGTCCCCAGACTTCATGTGCATCCATAAATATTGCTAAAGTGAAATTAACTGAGGTGGGACCCCACTATAGACAACAGATATTTACTCAAGTAATAAAAGCACGCCAATCATTTCAGTGTTCCTATTATTTAATGCCGGTGGTAATTTTCAGGTAATATACTACTCTAGCTAAGTGCTTTTTCCTAGCTGGATTTATCTTATCCCATTGGCCTCCTAAACATAAAAGTACTTTGCTCTACAGACGACTCCAAGTGTTCATCTCTCTCAACTAACTCTCCTTCATTGGCTACATGGTGATTCTTTTATTTAAAACAACTCCGGGGGTATCTTTGATAGGAGATAAAAGGCTAAATTAAATTTTCAATAAGTGAGATGGATCACACATTTAAAAATTTGATTATTTTGAGGCATGAAGTTTTTCATACCCTTAAAGAAATTACTGACTTGATACTGTGGCTCTAGTGATCTCTCTGAGTATTACAGTCAAGTTAGTAAACCCATCTTGGCTTTTCTTCACAGTTTTCTGCAGTATGAATTCTAATTTTTTCCTGATAGCATTAAATTAGCCTCAATGTGTATTTATCATGTATAAATTACTCACAGTTTAGAAGACACATTTAGCTCTATTGCTATTTTGTACACTGAGAAATAAACAAGAAATCTGTAATGGAATTGAAATGCTTGATGTATTTTTATGCTTCCTTATTAGTTTACACCCAACTTGCAAGTGCTTTAAGAACTGGAAAATAGACCAAGCATATGTGAACAATACTTGATGTAAGTCTCCTTTCTCCCACAGGTTTATTAGAGACCCGCAATGCTGTCAACAATAGCAGCTTGTAGTTGGATGTTGGATTTGCAAGTAGTTTGGGTTCTAAAAGTGCAAACTATGTTCTCAGGAACACCGCCAGACTTGCTTCTCCAAAAGCCCAATGTCAACACGAGTATTTTGGGAAGGGGGTCCCACTTGTCATGCTTTGTGCACGTGCGTATGTGATCCGGACTACTGGATACATGGAACCTTGGGTATCATAACAAACATTCTCCTCTGGGCACAGGAAACCCCAAATGAAATTGGGGTGTCTCAAACACCTCAAGCTATTTTCTACAATTTTTTTTGTTTCCCCAAATCTAAAACACTCTCTGCCATTTACTTTTCCCCTTAATTTTTTAAACCCAAGGGTACTTTAAAAGAAAATGTTATCCATATGTTTTTGATTCATTTACACTTAAATCATTAAAGGCCTGTTTTGTAAGAGCCTTTTGATGTCCAAAAAGTTTTTCTGGGTCCTTTTTATAAGTCATTTAAAGCTGTTCTCCCTTAATTTTCTTCCTACTCTGTCCCTCACTTGGGAAAGAAAAACAAAGCAAAACAGAAAGTTGAATTTTTCTGGGAGCAGATGATTTTCAACCCCAAGGAATGGTGTGCATTAGACTTTTGGCCCGCACATGCCAATTTGTTCCTAAAGTGGGATGTGTGCATGACTGTGCCTAACTTAGATAACCAGCAGTTAAATGTGATGACTGCCTCTCTTATTAAAAAATCTGTAAGAAGAGAAACAATATGATTTTTTTATGTCAGCAGTCTTTCTGTGAAAATAAATGATATTCTTCAAATTCTGTGTTTTCCTCAAAACGCATTCATCACACACCAAAAGATGGTCACTGTCATCTCCCTATGCCCAGGAGCACCCTGGGAGCATATTGTCCTGGGCAGGTACAGTATCATTGTGTCATTGTGTTTTGAATGTGAAAGAGTCCCCATAGGTTTATACGTTTGAATAGTTGGTCCCCAGATGTTTCTGAAGGTTGTGGAACCTTGCTGGGAGAGGTGGGTGTTGCAGTCAGCTTTCTAGTTGCTGCACAGAAAGAATCCAAGCAAAAGTGGCTTGTGGAGGAATGGGTTTATTTGGCTTATGGACTCGAGGGGAGACTCCATTCTGGCAGGGAAAATGATGTCATGAGCAGAGGGGTGGATGTCACCTCCACCACAGCACAGCAAACAGTGACAGGAAGGTGTGCCAAACACTGGCAAGGGGAAGCTAGTTTATAACCTCCATAAACCCACCCCCAACAACACAGCTCCAGTGAGGTTGTAAAACCCAAACTGCCATCAGCTGAGGATCAATCACTGAGAACATTCATTTGTTTGTGGGGGACACCTGGATCAAAACTTGACAGTGGGTCACTGGGGGTCAACATTAAAGTTTTATAGACTGACCTCACTTCCTGTTCAACTCTGCTTCCTGACTATGGATTCCATGTGAACTGGCTTCCCACTTCTGAGGCCACGCCTTTCCTGCCATGATGGAAATTATCCTTTAGGTCTGTCTGTAAATTGAAGCAAGACTTTCCTCATTTAAACTGCTTCTTGTTAGGTATTTGCTCACAACTAGTAAACTGTCATCATGGTTCCATCTAGGTCATTGAACTTGTACCTACAAGTCTCTGGAAATGGAGAACAATACTACCTTTATCAGGATATCTGAACTCCATCCTTACATGTTAAGAAAAGTATGTTTTGAGGGGATTAAATATGTGGAAAGTGTTAGTTCTAACATTTGTTTTTGTGTAAAAGCACATATTTAATTTTGTACACTGATGGCAAGTGAAGCTTTCAGGCAGGGTTTTCTCTTCTATCCTCCACTATCAATATTGAGTATCTTATTTTGACCTCTTAGACCTTCAGTAGTTAATACAATAAGGCACTAAGAAATTTCTCTCCCCCACCCTCTGTTAATACAAATTTTAGACCAACCAAAGTATGTAAGCCAAATATTAATGTTAGTACTAATGGTAAACTGATTTCTCAATTGTGAAATGTTTATAAATTAAATAATTCAACATATAAAATAACATTGCAAAAGTTAGGAATATTTGCATATTCTTTAACTTGCCAATTTTGCTTACAGAACTTTATGCATTGGGAATGATGATAGATTTCTATAAAGTTAGCTCCTATAGCTTTTTTGTCTTCCTATTGGTGAAATATTTGAAATAAGATACAGAACTTACCACATATAAATAACTGGGAAATCAAATCTATGATACAAAATGATTCATGAAAAGAAATGTTGCATTCATTTATAACATGGATCCAGTGGAAGTATACTGATAGAGGAAGGGTTATTTTTAGTAATATATTAATGGTGTTAAACTACATTTAATATGAAAATTATCACACTATTCTATAATAAGCCCAAACATGGGCTAACATAGAAATAAAAATTAAAGCATTAAATCTAATTTTATTTTTCAGCTTTCTTGTGTATATTTAAAGTTTTCCCACAAAGTACTTATAATACATGTTTGTAATATATCCTATATTTTAAAATACTTGCAGTGTTTTCTTAATGTTAAAAAATTGACTGACAAGAGATTTCAGCACTAAATTCTCAGAAGGGAGCCCTTTATTCACCCCAACTTCTGCTAAGTGTCCACAGCATGCTGATAATGCCCTCTGTCTGTGAGCTAGCAACACAATATAATGCCTTATCCTCAGAAATTTATGTCCACCATCTATCTATCTATCTATCTATCTATCTATCTATCTATCTATCTATCTATCTATCTCATCTTAGAAATAATAGTCCAAGGCTGGAAGATGGCTTAGTTGGTCTAGCACAAGCAAGCATGACCACCTGAGTACAGATACCCAGAACCCACACAAATTCAGACACAGTAGTGAGCAGTTGCCATCCAAGGCTCGCTATGGTGTGATGGGAGAATGAGACAGGAGGATCTTGGAAGCTTGTTGGCATCCAGTGTGCAACAATGAACAACAAAGAGACCCTTCCTCAGGCAAGGTGGAAGGAGAGAGGACCTTGGCACTCAGAGTTCTCTGATCCCCACATGTGCTCTGTGTTGCACAGGCATCCACAGTCACAGACACGCACACACACAACACACATACACACACACACACACACACACACACACACACACACGTTTCTACCTGTGCTATCTATATCCTGTGCTATCTATATATCACTCCACACACACACACCTAGCACATATACACACATCATACATTCACCAAGATAATAATAAAAACAAGTCATAGTACACTTATCAGTGACAATCATATCACCAAGAGTATGAATAAACACTGCAATTTTTATACTATGCAAGGGTCATAGTGTGGTTAGTGAATTAGTACCAGGTGAAAAAACATTGCATACAGTAAATATAATAATAAGCATAATTCTCTAAGGTAGACTTTTCATTTTGAGTCTTGTTTTTTTCCTAATTTTCATATGTCAACAATATGCTTTAATGATTCTTGTCAAGTAATCATTCCTCTGGTTCCCATTCATCAAAATCAATGCTTTGGGTGCCATTTGAAATGTCATCTTGCCATCATTGCATCTCTCTCTCTTCGTTTACATTTTCTATGTTGCCATGAACTGATTCAGAATTGCTGCCCACTTTTTACCAGAAAATGTTCAACATAAACTTTCTCAAATTATACTTATCTCATTTATTCTTCAAAGAAACATAGCAAGTAGCTTCTTACTAGTCAGCTTCCCCCTCCCATCACTACAACAAAATTTTTGATTTGGGCTATTTATGAAGTAAAAGGGTTTATTGGGGCTCTAGCTCTGGAAGGTCAGTCCATGATGGGGTAACCTTATTGCTTTTTGGCAGATCATGGCAAGACCATATGCTGGGAGCAATGTTCACATCTTGAGACAAGAAGCAGAGAAAGAGAGGCAGAAACGTTACAGTTTTCTTTGAAGATATGGCCCCAATGATCTAGGAAGTTCACACTAAGCTTTATTAATAGTGCCACACTGAGAAACAGACTTTTAGCACAAGGGCCTTTGGAGGCCATTTCCTTATTAATGGACTTAACTCCCCTATAGCATAAATACTTAGAATAACTGCCTTCTTTGACTTGAGGAGACTAAAAAACACCGAAGTCATCTGTCCAGTGGGGCACAGACCCTGATTAGCAGAGATAGGTTTCTACCTGCCCTATCTCTATCCAAGCCCATGCTCTTAGCTCTTAGGTTTCCCTCCTTTCCACGTGACCAGTAATAATGCTTGCAAACTACTTAGGACAGGCACAGACCTGGTACCTATGAGCATGGTGATTCTACTCACCCAGCCAAATGGGAGGTGTCAAGCCCAAGGAGCAAAGGGGGCTTCATCCTCCACCTCCTGCTCCTCCTGCTACTTCTCTGGCTATCAGGGTTTGTCTATGACATTCTTAAATCATTCCACAGGCTAAGGTATCAGCTCCACCTTGTTTCCCCATCCTATAAATGTGATGTATGGTTTCTGGCAGTACAATTATTAGAATAAGATGCAACTGCTATTAAAACCATTTGGAGCTCCAATAGTCCATTATAATGGACTTTGGCCAACAGGAAGGAAGGACATCCGAAGGAATAACTAAGCCCACTCCTGACAATGACTTTGCATGATTTTATGTTTCCTTAGTTTGTATATGTAAATTATTTCAACATATATAGAGATGGTAATTGGATAACTATTTTAACATATTTTGCGTTTCATGACAAGAGAGTTTAGATTCACATTAAATGTAAGAACTTAACGGTACAGATATGTTCTCTGTTGGGTAAATGCTTACAACTTTTCCATTTGCTGAAATGTAGTAAATCAAGGGGAAATACTCGAGAGGCAAAGTGTTACATGCTTGCCACATTTGAATCCCCAATTACCTACACTCTTTTCTCAACTCTAAATGCGTGAAGGTTAGTAAAAATAATAATAATACTGATAATCCACAAAAAGTGCTTTTAGACATCAGGTTTAGTGGCTGAAGCAGGAAGCAGCTGCTCAAATCCATCTGCCCTAGCAAGACCTTGCCTCAAAAAACAGCAAGAACATAAGGAGAAGTGAAAGAGAATGAAAGTTCTGGGATCCTAAGATGGAAATGGTATAGCTTTTAGACTGTGGTTATTATTAAAAATAGTAACAAAAGTTCTTTTATTATTTCACAATATGAGAACAGACTTAGTTGAATAACACTAAGGTCCCAGACTTACATTTTCAAGTGTTCATATGGACATATACACATTACAAGGTAAAGACGTAAGTGTGTAAATTTCCAAGATGTACAATCAGCAATTACATTTCTTCTTACAGCATCTATTAAACTTAGGAAACACAACTAAATCCTTGAGAAAGGGTCAATGCCAAAGACATTTGACCAAAAAATAATGTTTAGCATTAACTAAGACAAAAATACATCTAGAAAAACATTATGAACTTCACGGTGTTAGTATGGAAAACTCAGATGCCTTTTCACAGCCAGTGGTTTTACTCTCATGATAACACTTCTGTGGTTCCTTCACCCTGCAAAACTAGATCCCAACTTCATCCTTATCCCACCCAACATCCATCAAACTATCATATCAAATGAGGTATTTAGCCTCCTAAGGTTTAAGGAGATCTAGTCATTCAAAAAGAGGGGAGGCATTTAGCGCTATGAACTTTCCCCTCAGGACTGCCTTCATTGTGTCCCATAAGTTCTGGTATGATGTGTTATCATCATTTAATATTAGGAAATTCTGAATTTCCTGTTTTATTT
>PVHP010007086.1:0-12337 GCA_004024765.1 Zapus hudsonius
GTAATTGCACAGAACATTCACACTGCAAAACATGAGGCATAGCAAAAACAGACTGAACCAATACAAGATTTAAAACAAGCAGGGAAAACTTAATCTCTAACTCCAAGTTCAATGATCCCGTATTTAAATAAGTCTTTTGGAGATTGGATTCCACCCCTCCAGCTTGGCTACTCACAGTCCGGGAAAACTTCATTCGGCGCTGGAAGCTTGCCTTGGCAGGCATTCATAGTCCTGGCATCTTATTGGGTCTCTATTGCAACCCACGGTTCATTCTCATGGCTCCATTGGGCTTCCATGCAGGCAATCTAACACAACTGCTTCATATTACCAATGGCCATTTTTCAAAAACAAACTATGTTGCAAATCCAATTACCCTCCCTTCTTGCATTTGTTATACTCCACAGAACCAGGTGGGCTACCAACTTGTTAATCCAGGGGGGAATAAAGCATTCAGGCCCCTTACTTCAAAGAGTCCACATTCTTCCTGTTGTTCCAATGCAGACCAGCAGGCCCAACCTCAATGGTTGTCATCTCTCAAACAATTGCAGGTGAATGGGCAGCAGTTTCAGCCAGCGAGGTTGTAAAACCCAAACTGCCATCAGCTGAGCATTGATCAATCAGAACATCCTCATTTGTTCGGGGGACACCTGGATCAAACCATGGCAGGGGTCTTAACAGATCATTTTACATCCTCTCTGTTCTGAAGGCTGCAGGTCTGTGATGAGGGTGAGCTCAGGGTTGACTTCCTGAGGTTTCTCCCCTTGTCTTACAAATGACCATTGACTCCCAGCATGTTCACAGGCTCTCCATCACTGTGTCCTTCTCTCTGTAAAGGATACCAATCACACAGGATTACAGCCTACCCATGTGACCTCATTGAATTTAGTTCCTCTCTAAAGGCCCTAGCTCCCAATACAATTATATTCTGGGGTACGGAGAACTAAGACTACAGCATAATTATATATGTTCATATATAAAAATATATATCACATATATTTACATATATCATATATTTTCAGCTTTTGGTTTCTTTCTGGTTTTTCCTTTTTTCTGTATGAGCCTTTTTTTCCCCATCAGGATCAGTTTCTGACACCTCACAAGTGCTATCATCTCCATGGTGACGAATTGCCAGTTTCTTGGTACCACAATGCTTCTAGCTCCGCTCCCTCCATCCTCAGTAATCTTGATGCTACCAATGCCATGGCCATTTATTTCTCATTGCCGTCCAGCAAGGAATGCTCATCCTCGGGATGCCAGTTGATGTCTGTCAGGAAACAGACATCGTGGGCAAATTGAATAACTTCAAGCAGGTGTAAAAATGCATCCTAGTAAAACAGAGTCTAAAAGTGGAAATGTATGATCAGCAGTAGGTAAATGAGCAAGGGGGCATAATGGGTATTGTAACAGCACGCACGGTGAGAAAGCTGGGGAGAAACAGCTGCTTGGTAGGAGCTGTAAGTATTGGCAAAGACCATCTAATCCTGATTAGATCTTGGGAAAGAAGCTGGTGTGAGAAGTACCCTGTGGTAGTCTGAATGCAATGCTTCTCATGGCTTCATGTGTTGGAATACTTGATCCCTGAAAAGTGGTGCTATTTTGGGAAGGTTGTGGAACCTTTAGGAGGTGGAGCCTTGCTGGAGGAATCCTGTCACTGGGGGCAGGTCTGGAGGTGTTGTAGCCCAGCTGTGCTGGCTACTCCTGTTGTCTACTTCTTCCTTGCTGATGTGATGCTGTGACCCAAGCTCCCTGCTTAGGCCTGCCATGCCTTCCTGCTGTAATAGATACTCTCCTCTGAAACTGTAAATAATAATAATAATAATAATAATAATAATAATAATAATAATAAATATACCCTTCCTTCTTTAAGCTGCTGCTGGTCAGGTTCTTTGTCTCAGCAATGAGGATGTAACTGATACATACCCTGACCTCATTCTCCCCCTGCCCATGGAGCCACTAGCTTCCCACTCAGACACAGAGAAGAAGGCTATGCATACAGTACACAAAAGTGAGTATCCTATGGGCTGGAGAGATGGCTCAGCAGTTAAAGAACTTGCCTGCAAAGCCCAAGGACTTGGGTTTGATTCCCTAGTATTCACATAAAGCCAGACACATAAACAGGCATGTTCATCTGGAGTTCATTTGCAGTGGCTGGAGGCCCTGGCACACCCATTCTCTCTGTCTGTCTCTCTGTAACTCTCTGATTGCAAATAAATAAAAGATAAATATAAGTATTAAAGAGTTAGCATGGTAGAGATTGGAGCAGAGGAAAGGAGGTTGGACAGTGAGTCTGGAGGAGCAGACAAAAAAAATATCTAACAGAAGTCAGATTCTCTATGGGCTGGAGCTAAAGGTTTCAATTGCTGGAAGACAGAGAGGGCTCAGGAGTAGAATTCAAGAGAAGTGGGCATATTTGTATCTCCCATAAAGATATGCATATTTGTATCCCCCATAAATGATTTGAAATTGTGTAAGGACGGTCTCACATTCTGTACATGAAATTATAGCCCACGTTAAGGAAGCTAGTAACAGATACCATATGTTCATAGTATATTCCATATAAATTTTATATGTAAATATACATATATAGTCTCTTTTTATATTTAGTATTATTTTTAGATTTTATGGACAAAATAGCAAAATTACTACTGCTTCATGGTAATGGTTAATAGATCTGGGCTTTGCTCATGCTAAGGCCATTTATGTGCCTCTAGTTTTAACCCCGAGGCTATATGTCTGTTTTAATTTCCTTATTCTTCTCTGATGAGACTTATAGTTGAATGTAATCATTCTTAAACAGCTGCTGTCTATGGAAGAACCCCTAGGGTTTGGAATTAGAAATACCACAAACCCCTAGTTTTGTGGTCTTGGGAACCCAAAAGTCTCCATAAGACCCTTGCATGTTCATGGGGGACTTATTACTCAAGGGCTCCTCTGTCCCATGAACCCAAGTCTATTTCCTCAGATGTGAAACTCAACATGTGTTCTCTTTACAGAGGCATCAGTGAAAGGAAAAAAAAGACTACAAAGTATGTGCACATAAAATGTTGGGGAAATAGGGGAATGTTTTATATCATGTACATCATGGTAAATGACTCAAAGACCCCATAGTAGACATTTTCTTCTTGGGCTTCCTTTCTGAGGCTCTGCACTGGGTTATGCCCCACATGCATATAGCAGTTACAAGCTCTCAGGGGGAGATGGTTTAGCTGTTGTGTGGGGTGGGATGAGGATTGTGGGGTGGGAGGCTTGGGCTTGGCTTAGTGGCTCTGCTGGTCTCTATGTGGAGGCTGAGGGGGCTGATCTCTGTTGGGGTGCCTCCAAGGTATCACCATCTTCTTCTCTGGAGCCAAAGAGCTGTTTACTTCCTGCGGTGATGGTGGAACTCTTACACAAAAGTGCATTTCACCCTTGTTGCATGGCGTCTACTCATGACCATTGGGTGAGGCAAGTTACATGGCTGCACGTATTCTATGTTCTTTTTTTTTGTTTTTGTTTTTGCTTTTGTTTTTCGAGGTAGGGTCTCGCTCTAGCCCACACTGACCTGGAATTCACTCTGTAGTCTCAGGATGGCCTTGAACTCAAGGCAATCCTCCTACCTCTGCCTCCCGAGTGCTGGGATTAAAGGCGTGCGCCACCAAGCCCGGCTCTATGTTCATTTTTAAATCCTTTTCTTGGGGATATTTGAAAAGCTACACATATTTAATATGTTCAATTTGATGAGTCTGGAGTGACAAACTTTATGTGTGACAGCATCGCCACTATTGAGGCCATGGGCATTCTTTCATCTCCAAAAGTTGACCCCTTATTGTCACCTCTCTCATTTGTGCTGCTGGTGAGGACATTTCAAGTCAGGCAGTATTATTAGCCGTAGGCACCACAGCCAATAGTTGGTTTTCAAAACTTACCTGGCAGAAGGCCTTTGGCCAATAGGTCTCCTGCCCGTCATGACAGCCACCATTCTACTATCCACTTCTAGAATCTAATTCCTTTTAGAGTGTATCTATAGGTGACGTCTGGTGAAATTTGTCTATGTGTGGCTTATCTCATTTAGTATGTCTTCCAGGTTAATCCATGTGGTTGCAAACGTCATGATGTCTTTCTTTCTTCAGGCTGAATGATAGACCATTCCATTTTCTTTATCTATTTATCTGTCGATGGCCATTTAAGTTGTTTCCATTTCTTGGCGATTATGAGTTATGCTAAATAAATATGGTAGTGCAGACATCTCTTCGACACACTAATTTCAATTCCTTTGGCTAAATACTCTATAGCAGCAGCACTGGACATTTGTTAGTTTTATTTTTCGTTTTCTTTGAAGAATTTCCACATTGTTATCCATAATATCTGTACAAATTTACATTCCTACCAACAGCATATAAGGGTTCCCCTTTTTTCTAACCAGTATTTCCTATATTAAAAAAATCAGGATAAACAGCTATATTTAAAAACAAATCAGGGTAACTAAGCCATTTGCATGTTGTTTAAATATTCCCTCCAAAAGATCATCTTCTTCCTTCTTTGCTCAATGTAGAAAACTAAAGGTTAGAAAAGAATAAAATTTGGGGAGACTTAAATGTTTCTTCTAGAGTCAATTTTTCAGAGAAAATCCAGGCTGTTCATCCCTACATTAACATGTCAGCCCTGCAGTGAGATATTTTGGCTGTGCTTGATAAGTCTACAACTGAGATAGTCTATTATAGTGAGCAGCTTGGAATAAAAAACCAGGATTATCAGGGATATGACAATTTTCTTTTCTTGGTTTTTTTTTCAACATAGGGTCTCCCTCTATTCCAGGCTGACCTGGAATCCTTTATGTAGTCTCAGGGTGACCTTGAACTCATAGTGATTCTCCTACCTCTGTCTCCCGAGTGCTGGGATTAAAGGCATGTGCCACCACATCTGGCTTGAAAAAAATTTTTTTTTGCATACGTGTGTGCAGTGTCTATATATATAAGTGTGGTGCACATGTGTGCAGGCCAGAGGACAACCTCAGGAACACTGTTTCCTTCAGATCCACTCTCAGATAAAGGTTTGTCTTCTGACTGCGACTAGACACACAAACCCCAGCTTCTGCTGTGCAGTTAGTCATAACAAGTGCCTGTGTCCAGACCTGGGAGGCTGTTGAGCTTTCCAACCACAACCTAGAAGATGCCATGGAGACAAGCTGGTGGGAAAAGTGAGGTAACAGCCCTTCTGCCTCTGAAGAGGCTGGCTGTACACAGGGATGCAGAGCAAAATGAATTGGGTGTCTGCATCCAGGTAAATACTGGACATTTGTCCACAACACGAAACCACCATCCAACTCAAAAACATTGGCAAGCACTAGAGAGAGAGGGCGAGAGATCCAGATGGGGCCTCCAAGCCAGAAATGAGGTGACCGAAGCAGAGGTGTGCAAAGACACTTCTCCCACAAGATGCTTGGCACACACTGTCACTCCTAGTCTTGTTTTTCTGAGCACTGGGTTTGTAAAAACAAGACTGAATCAGAGCTGTGCTACCTCTCGTGCCAGCTAGAATCTACTCATTAATCATCCCTTAGCTAGTGTATCAAGGCCCGTTTAACACTAACTGACCCCTCTTGCCTCAAAAAGTGACACATTAATTTTCATCACTGACTCTATGTTTCTAAACTCTCTGGGGATGAGAATCCCAGCAGGTAAGTCTCAAGCCCTAGAAAGCTGTTAAATTGAATAGCAAATAAAAGGCTTAGAAAAGTCCTTAAAATCATAACTTTGGCAATCATCTCCAATAGTAAAAATTAACTTTGTTTCCTCTTCCAAGTTAGAGTTGGGAAAATCAGAGTCTTTTTGTCGGGTCATTAACATACTAACATTAACATCCTCCTAGGTGAGCTGTGTTTTGGAGCTAGAAAACTATTTTATTTTTGTCCCCACCAGGCCTCTTTAAAAAAATAAAATTTTATTGTTTTTGAAAAGGTTATATGCTTATACTCCCTTCCCCCTGAACCCATTCCACTGAGGGCCATCCTCAGTGGGGTTATTGGTAATCACTGGGGTTCTGAAGGCCTCAGTCTCTGTGTGGGGAGGGGAGAAACTGTGCCTCAAGCTACTCCTACTACTCTGAGGATCATATATATATATATAAATGTAATCATGTTTCTTTTTTAAAAATATCTTATTTATTCATTTTCAAGCATAGAGATAGAGATAGATAGATAGATAGAGATAGAGAGAGAGAGAGAGAGAGAGAGAGAGAGAGAGAGAGAGAGAGAGAGAGAGAGAGAGAACCAAGGCCACCACCTTGTGGGTCTAGCTTATGTGGGTCCTGGGGAATTGAACCCAGGGCCTTAGGCCTGGAGACAAGTGCCTTAACCGCTGAGCCATCTCTCCAGCCCGAGGATCTTGTATTTTTTCTGCCCTTTCTTCAGGCAATATTCCCAGAGCCTTAGAAGGTGTGTTAGAAATCTGATTTAGTGTTGAATTCCCTGTGGCCTCTGGATCTTTGTTTTGATGAGATTTGAGTAACCACAGGGTCTGTCACCAACTCCTTGGGACTGGTTTTCAGGCTAGCAGGGAGAGCAGTCCTGGTGTTCCTGCTTCCTCTGTGATGGCTCCTGGGCCCCAGCAGATGTGTAGAGGTTACCTGTCTTGTGGTACTCAGTAGGCTACCTTTTCTTGTATTGTGTATCCTGGATCTCTCTAGTATTCTCTGCCATCTGTAAGATAAATCAGACTCTCCAAATGAAAGTGAGAGCAGCTTGGATTAAAGGTGCTAATATGTATAGTGATTTGAGAGACTTTTCGGCGTGTCTATCTACTCTTCTTAGCCACAGAGCAGTGGAGGTTCTCTCTGGATTCCATGAGTTTCCTATCCATGGGATTCTGACTTGGTTCCCAGTACCAGGTATGCATTCTCTCCCACTGAGCAGGTCTCATGATCAATCCAAGAACAGTTGGTTACCCACATGGACTGTGTGCCACTATCACACAGGAGGTCTATAGGTGTGAAGCTCTTGACTGGCTGTTTGATTGTGTTACTTTCAGGATCTCCTGCTTATTCACTCGGTTGTGAACCACCATCCCCTCAGCAGCTCCCAAAGCGCTTTCCAGCAACATGAGGGCTAGCCAGGTGGGAGCCAATTTTCTCTCTCTTTTCCAGTGTGGTCTCTCCACTTGATTGTGATTTGAACAACAAATGTATTGTGGAATTTTGCCTCTTGAAAACTTAAGTTAGCACTCATCCTGAGAGAAGGGCACCAATCTCTTACAGTTAGCACACATTTCAGTCAGAATCCATTTAGATACATTCATTCAGATAAATGTTCATTGAACAGCTACTTTGTGTTAGACCCAAGGATGGATATGTTTGGATCTCCAGATCCCCAAGTATATACTGTTGAGGAGAGGCAGCCAATAATAAACACTGGGAAAGTAGAAATAGTTAGGACCCAGATTCTAGGGAGACAAAAGGCACATTGTCTAAGGGGGTAGGAATAAAAGATGGTATTGGAGTTGAGCTTTTAAAGGAGGTTTTCCACATGTGTGAGGACACAGCCATGTTCTGCAGGAGAACAGCACACACAAGTTCAAGTCGGAGAGCATGGTTTTCAAGTGTGGTGTGGTCATGATAGATTAAAGCTCAAGGTGAGATAATACAACCAGGAGGAAATTTGGGCCAAATCCTGGAGATCTCAAATGCCACGATAAGACAGAATACAGGCACTGAGGAGTGGTGCCGGCTTGGGACAGAAGTCTTCCATGGTGAGCTCTCTGCTTAAATAGTCTTGTCATTGTGCCCCAGAGATAGAGTTCGTCAGTTAGGGTTACACAAGCTAGGCAGACAGTGAAAATTAAAACAAGGTGAAAATTTTCATTTGCTATTAGGCACTATGTAAGCCCAAAGAGGGGAAGAGTAGATTATTTTATTTTTGAGACTACACAATTATACAGGTAAATTCCACTTATCCTGGGCAGATGGTATTAAGAACAGAATTCACCCAGGGCTAAATCCTCTGAGACAAAATTAACTCGGTTTTATAATCCCCTGGACTTTTTTTTTCTTCTACTGTTCTTCATTCTCCAGCCTTAAATTGGAAGCATTTTGGACGTTTTAATTTTATCTGATGTTGAGCACAAAGCATTTTGCAATAGTAGCCAATTTTTCCTTTTTCTCTAAGAGTTCAATAAAAAGTATAGAGCCAAATAATTTTATTAAGTCCAACTTCATATCCCTACACAGAGAATAAGCAGTAGCTGACCAGCACACTAGGCAAGCCCAATATGCAGTTTCTTCATGAAGACGATTCATCAACAGTCCTAAGGGGGGGGGGGAGGAGAGTTGGCATCCCTACGTGTGTTGAGCGTGTGTTTACTCTGGAGCTGCAGATGTTGGGTCTGGGAACTGGCCCTCTGACCAGCCTGCCAGGAAAGGGAGTGGGTCAGACCCTGGCGACACAGGTCAGCAACAAGCAACCACTAAAACCAGTTTTGTTTTTTTTTTTTTTCCTTCAAAATGCTTCTGGACATGAAAAGGAAAAGTAAATCAAAAGGTTTTACTGATGACAGGAAGTTGGAATGCAATCCTTGTTAGTGTAAATCAAACCCCAGAGGGGTCATTTAGAAGTGACGTCATCTAATCAAGGTTTAACTGATATCTGTGCAGTGGGCTGCTATGGAACCAACAACTTGGATTTGTGCTCTTGCTGATCACATGTGGGATCCTGTGTGAGGCGAGCTTCTCTGAACCCCAGGCTCCTCATAGGTAGCATCAGTGAACTGTGAGGTTCAGGAAACTATAGATCATCCTCAAGGCTTGTGTGTGCAGCAGCTGAGATGGCATGGAATGCTAAACCCCTTGGTACTCAGTCAGCTATGAAGAGGCAAGCAGACCCTCTGTGAGGCAATTGGAGCTCGAACTGGGAGCACACTCATCTTTTCTCATGGTCTAATATTAGCAGAGACAAATAATATTAAAAAGAGAATCAATAAATGAGTCTTTATGTTCTGGGTTACTCTATACTGTATAGAATAACAACTTTCAGGATGTGCCTAGCCTTGAATTATTCCATTTTATCAACAACATCCTTGGCCTGAGTTACTCCATTTTTGAATGTCCGCACTAAGAAAGAATGGCTTCACGTCTTGTTGACATATTCAAGTAACCACCATCTGCCAGCCCATCAGGAGACACACACTGATACGAATTCATGTGTGCCAATCAATAACGACACCTGTAAATACACCAGATCATATGAGAAGCACCAGACATATGACCTTATTAATCATCCCAGATGTAAGCCACTCATCTGAGACTACAAGGGAGGAAGATCCCAGAGACTGAAAGGTAGCAGGCTGTCTAGTCACCCAGTCACGCCTCGCAAGTCTCATTCAAGAAAATTGCAAAGTTGATAGACACTAAGGACACTCAAAAATCATCGAAGCAGAAATTCAGAGGTGGCAGAGAGCCTAACACTAAAGTAGACTTATGACAGGTGCACTAATGCTCAGGGAACATTGTGGCAGAGGGGGCTGGAACTGTAAGAGCTGCAGGGTGGGAAGGCATAGGCTGTGGCATTCCCCTAGTCCCACAGAGACTGATGCATTCATGACCCCATGGTGAATACCAGTAGCCCCATTGAGAAGGGTCCTCAGTGGAATGGGGGCAGAGAAGAAAGGACGACAGAGTATAATCCAACGGGACCATGGGCAACGTGCGATCTGTTTATACAATAATGTTTATGATCAATAAATATAACTTTTTAAAAAATTGCCAAAGTGAAGGATTCTGCCCTCAGTTCCCAGGCCCCATGCAGTTCACATGCAGCTGAGTGTCATGAACAGTCATTCGTGTGCATGACATTCAGCTCACTTCAAAGTGACCCTCAAGCAGCCTGTACGTAATTCACATCTACCTGCATGGATGTCTCTGCTCCGGGCAGCTCTGAGCTAGGACTTCTTGCCTGCATCCCCACAGGCTCCTCCTTGGATCTGGACAGCCTCTGGGAACCTTGAAGCCTTTGAAATCCTCTCCTAGCTGTTCTGTAAGTCATATATTTGTACATTATTATGTGACATAAAATATTTGATCTGAGACTTCATATCAGTAATTAAGCTTGGAATAAAAGAACCTGTGTTTGACAGTAGCCAGCTATCAAGTGACAGGAAGACTACTTGCCAAACTGCAAGTACAGAAAGGGATACAACAATACATTAATTGTTATTCAATAAATTATGACATTGTGGAAATATAGAAGTATATCTTTTTTCCCCAATATAACATGAGATCCTGATGGTCTCCATGCAATGCTGATTGGTTCCCACAAACCTGATTCCAAAACCTACTGAGCTATGTGTCACTGGGGTGGGTGCCAGTCACCTGGACTTGGCTGTAGGGGTGTTTGGAGATGGTGGGGAGGAAGATTGGTGAGTGAGACTGGGGTGTCCAAGTATAAGTGCAAGGCTCCTTGGGGCACAGATGAAGATGGGGTGAGAAAGAAGTGGGGTGTTCCTGGAGGCTTGGCCAGGCTCTTCTGTGATTTTTTTTTTTTTGTCAGAAGAACTTGCAGTTTTATTCCTCACATTTAGAAGGCTAGTAGGGGAGGATCTCAGTCCGTTTTCTTTTGCTAATAATATAATATCACAGTTGGGTAATTATGAAGAAAAGAGGTTTATTTGGGCTCACTATGCTGATCTAAGGCTGAGTGGGTGTATCTGGTACAAACCTTCTTGTTGGCCAGAGTCCAGGGCATTACAGGCCTCCGTGATTGGGACAGGAACACAAAGAATCAGCCAAACTAGGTTATCTCCAAGATAACCATGAGTCTATGGGGGCCCTTGTCATCTCCTAATGGCTCCATTTGGCCTCACACCGTCCTGATTAGCATACAAAGCATTCGGCTTCATTATGCTGTATTTCAAATAATTGTTTTCTTTTTGTTTTCTCCCCTCTCCTCTTCCCCTTGTGCCCCATCAGAGCTTCCTTTTCGCTTTTGTGCACCAGGTTTCCTCTTGTTCTTTCCCCCTCCCATCACCTCTGTTCTCCTGCCTTGATTTCTACTCTACACTCACTCTTACAGCCCCTGATTGATTTATATGCAGATATTAAAAGTCAGGAGATGTGTATGAGAGAGAACATATGATTGATGTCTTTATGGGCATGAGTTATATTGTTTAGTAAAATCTTTTCCAGTTCCATTCAGCAAATTTCATCATTTCACTTTTTTTTTTGTTGCTTGTGTGGATGTAGTGTGTGGTGTGTGGTGTGTGTGTCTGTGTGTGTGTGTGGTGTGGTATATGTGTGGCATGTGGTGTGTTTGTGGCAAGTGGTATGTGGTGTGTGTGTGTGGTGTGGCATGTGTTATGTGTGTGGTGTGTGTGTGTGTGTGTGTGTGTGTGTGTGTGTGTGTGTGTGCGTATGTGGTGTATACACCCTTGCAGCACCCCGTGAGCTCATCCATAGTGGTCATTCCTGTTTGAGCTGAAATCTCTTTTCATGAGTCTGGTCACTTCTCTGGTTTCTGCTCCCCTTTGTGGGACTGAGGTTACAGGCATGTATGGGGTTCTTGGGGGGATCTCAGGCCCCCTCAGGTCCTCTTGCTTGTGAAAAAAGCATATTTAAATGCAGTCATCTCTTCAGCCCATCATGGTTCTTTACACCTGACTAAACTCCATTGTGTATGTGTACCACATTTTCATTGTCTGTCATGTGTTGACGGATATCTAGGTTTAGCAATTGTGAATAGAACAACAATGACAATGGATGTGCAATTATCTCTGCGTCCTTTGGGGACTTATCCAGGAGTGGTAGAGCTGCATCATATGGTAGTTTATTTTATTTTTCTTTTTGAGAAACATCTGCACTGCTTTACATAGTGGCGGCGTCAGTTTACAGCCTAACAGTGAATAAGGGTTCTCCTTTCCCAACAATCTCTCCAGCATTTGTCGTCATTAGTCTTCATGATAACAGCTACTCTGCCTGGGGTGAGGTAAAACCTTGAAGTGATTTAATTTCATTTCCCTGGTGGCTAAGGATGGTGGATATATTTTTAATGTGTGTTGGCCATTGGTGTTTCTTCTTTTGTGAATTCATTTCATTGGCCCAGACACTGATAGGCAGTTGTTTTGGGTGTTTAATTTCCACATTCTGTCATATGTTCTAGATATCAGTCCCAGGTTTGAGGAAGAGCTAGCAAAAGTTTCTTCCCATTCTGTATGCCTCCTGTTCACTCTGCAGATTGCTTCCTTCGCTGTGATGAAACTTTTTAATTTCACAAAGCCCATTTGTTGATTCTATGAACTACTTCCTGTGCCATTGGAGTCCTCTTTAGACCATGCTTGAGACACCTATCACGTCAAGTGTATTGGCTATGTATTCCTCC
>PVHP010007086.1:12437-58166 GCA_004024765.1 Zapus hudsonius
CCCCCCTACCCAACCCTACCCAACCCTACCCTACCTATCCTATCCTATCCTATCCTATCCTATCCTATCCTATCCTATCCTATCCTATCCTATCCTATCCTATCCTATCCTATCCTATCCTATCCTATCCTATCCTATCCTATCCTATCCTATCCTATCCTATCCTATCCTATCCCATCTGATCCTATCCTGATCTAGCCTAGCTTACCCTATCCTATTCGTTTCTATGTCTGTTTTGTGCCAGGTCCATGATGTCTTTGTCACTGGGTGGGCAGAGGTGTACCTGCATTTGTATCCTAGGCTACTGTAAGTTGTGTGAGAACTGTTTCAGGGCAATGGGGTGTGCTTATAAAGGAACTCACAGCAAAGGTCTCACTGTAAACTACCAGAAACATAAATTTGCTTAAATATAAACAGAAACAATGCAATACAAACACACTAAAAACATAGGCTCTCCTTAACCTATCCCTGGTGGGTTTGGGGTTAGAGTCTTCCAAAGTGCTTATTACTCTTTAAATTCTTACTTTTCCGGATGTGGAATATTAACACTCCTCTAATAAGTTCAACTACTTGCTATTTATTAGGGAACTAGAGGAACTGAGCCCATATGTTTCATGGCAACTTGACAAAGCTCAGCTAAGAGTTCACACCTATGAATACCCAGAGGCTTGCCAGCAAGCGGGCATTCCATTTTCTAGCCAAATACAGCACACTGAGGCACTAAGATGTGCGCACTGAAGTTCAGCCCACTGGTATGAAAAATGTCTCAGAGTTCCAAAATTTGAGGGCAGGTTTGACATTTTTCTAGTGAAGTTCCTGGACTCAAAGTTATTTTTCATGAGGCAGTTCTGTAAAATTTATGATGCAAGGGTACAGTATGCCTTTTTCTTGAGATCTGTCCCTCCCACAAGTGCCCATTTAGCTAGTTGGCAAAAGGGACTTCTGGGGACGGTCCTGTCATTTGTTAAAGTCTCTACATGAATCATGCCTGGAGGACTTACCCCTGCCCTGTAGCATGACCACAGAGAAGCAACCTTTCACGGGTGTACTTTCTCTACCAATAGGAGGGGCTCAAAAGGAGATTCTAAAATGAAGAAACCATTTCAAATTTGCTCATTGAAGAAAAATGACTTATCTTTGATTCATCTTAAAATTATAGATTGTATCACTTTATGATGGTGAATCTTAAGATCAGAGAAATGGATGGATCCTTCAGTCAATGGCACTGGAGGAAATTAAAAAGTTTCTGTAGTGCAAAGAAAATTGTCAGCAGAGTGAACAGCAAGCCTACAGAATGGGAGAAAATCTTGGCAGCTACACCTCAGACAGGAGGCTGATATCCAGAGTATATAAAGAACTGCAAGACTTAGCATTGAAAGCTAAAGCTGTCAATTAGGAAACGGATTAATGAAATGAACAGACAGTTCAGAAGAGATGAACACAAATGAGCAATAAATATTTTTTAAAATGCTCAACATCTTGAGCCATAGAGAAATGCAAATTAAAGCTACTTTGAGATGCTGTCTCACCCCAGTCAGAATGGGTATCATAAAGAAAATAAATAAAAATAAATTCTGGTGGTGATGTGAGGAAAGGGGAACTCTTATTTACTATTGGTAGGATGTAGCTACGTTGGAAATTAATGTGGAGACTTCTCATAAGTCTGTGAATCTACCATATGACCCAGATGAATTACTTGGACATACATCCAATGGACTCAATCTCTGTTTTACTACAGAGATACTTTCTTATCAATGTTTATTGCTGTTCTATGCACAACATGGAGTCACTCTAAATGTTCATCAACAGATGATCCTGTAATGAAAATGTGATTATATATGATATATGTAATTTTTACATATATACATGCATGTACATATTTAGGAATAATGAGATTCTATCTAGTCATAAAGAAAATGAAATTTTCTGGAAAATGGATGCAATTTGAAAAGATTATACTAAATGAGGTCATTCAGGGCCAGAAAGAAAAAAAATATCATGTCGCTGCTTATGTGTAGATCTTGACTTTAATGTTTCTATGTATGTAAACAGGGAATGTGAGGGTGGGTCTTGGCTTCATAAGAGACCATGGGTGTGTGTGTGGGGAAACAAAGGTATAGAGGAAGAGGGAGGGGGGCAAAAGGATTTACAACATAAAAGTCATATAAAAGAGGCTCCTACAGTGGGAGAGGGCACGGAGAAATGAGACTGCCTGGGGGGGGAGTGGACAAGAAAAACAAAATAAAATCTGTCTGAATAATGTCATAATGCAACCTAATTCTTTGTATAGTAATAAAAATTTTAATAAGGAAAAAAAGAGAGACAACAAAAGCTTAACTGAGGAGGGAAAATCTAATCTGAATATGGGTGACACCAGGGATTCCAGATTGAGGGAGAAAATAAGCTACAAAAAAAGAATGAATAAATTCTTTGAAGATAATCCAAATATGTGCTCTGCTTCCTGTAGGCGTGTATATGCTGAGAGACTCAACTTTCTGAATGTCTGTTCTTTCTGTGTTTGCAAAAGGGATAGTAGGGCAGTTCTTGCAGATTAGCCTTGTGAAAATGAATTCATACTTTAACTTTACATTATTAAGGTAAGGCTGGTAAAAAATACATGGTGTATAATTAAATGCGCACTGTGACAAACTATAACCTATGGCATACACCTATCAAACTGTCACCATACTCACAGAATAAACATGTGTGGGTCAGGAAAAGGCTTCAGTTCTCCTGAGTCATCCTTCCCACACGATTAATGATCTGCTGAGTTCTCATTTTGTAGCTTGACATAACAGATTCACAAAAATTGTAGTATTCATGTATGTTTTTGGTTCACTGTGATCATTTTGAGTCTCCATTGGAATCGTCTCAGTATCAGTCTTCATTCCTCTGGTTTTTTAGTTATTGCTGATAAGTAGGAATGTAAGGTACAGATATACCTTAGTTTTCTTATTATTTATCTGTTGGTGGACTTTAGGTTTGTATGAATTTTGGGCTATTAGGAAAAAAAGCTATTATGAATATTTATCCCGAGACTTTGTGACCTTGTGTGGACAAATGTTTTCATTTCTCTTTGGTAATATATATTAGTGTACTTTTATGTTTATATTTCAGTATTTCTTATGGTTAAGGATGTTTAACGGTTTTTAAAATATTTGTTGGTCATCTGTGATCATCTCTTCTGAAATTTATATTTTAGGAGCAGATTGCTTTCTTAAGTGACAACACCATTTTCTGCTCTCACGTGATTTCTAGACCCTCCTGAGTCTCGAGGTGGGTCAGTGTTTTTAAAATTACCCACTCTCATCTAAAAGTATCCATGGATATCTTTGAAGATTTAATTTGCATTTTTATTGACCAATGATTCCAAGCATCTTCTCATATGTGTTCATTTACCATCTAAATATTTTCTTGGGGGAAGTATTGCTACAGGGGAAGTTAGTTTTCCATGATGACTCAGCTCTTTATCTGTTCTGTAACTTGCAGATGGTCTCACCAACTCATCGCCTTTGCATTTTCTCACCAGCCCGTTAAAGAGCAGAAAATGTTACTGAAGTATAATTTACGATTTTTTTCTTTTATGGATCCTGTGATAGGATCACATCTGGTAAATATTTGTCTAATATAACATCATTCAAATGTTCTCTTAAGTTTTTTTTTCTAGAAGTTTTACAGTTACAAATTTAGCATTTAATCTCTTCAATATAGTGTAAAGTATATGAAAAGAGTTAAATTTTCTTTCACATATAGATATCCATTTATTTATTTACTTATAGAGTTAAAAGATATGAGAGATACACACATACAGAGAGAGAAAGAGAGAGAGAGAGAGAGAGAGAGAGAGAGAGAGAGAGAGAGAGACTCCAGAGCCTCTTGCTACTGCAAATAAACTCCAAAGCCATGCACCAACTTTGTGCATGAGGCTTTATGTGAGTACTGGGGAATTGAACTTGGGTCAGCAGGCTTTGAAAGGAATCACCTTTGACCATTGAATTTCCATAGCCCTATTTATTTACTTATTTATTTGATAACTATTTTTATGACATTTAATGGACAGATTGTTCTTTCTTCGCAGAGTTACTTTTTCTTTTCTTTTTCCATGTGTCTACATGTGAATGTACTTTAGTAGGCATATAGGTGGGGATCAAAGGACAATTTTGGTTGTCAGTCCTCACCTTCTCCCTTGTTTTGAGGCAGGGTCTCTCACTGTACACTGATGTGAATGCCAGACTAGTTGGCCTATGACCTTCTGGGTAATTCTCTTGTCTCCACCTCCCTTCTCACCATAGGCACATTGGGACTACAAATGCTAGCCCCATGGCATCCAGTTTTTACATGGATTCTTGGGATCTGAACTTAGGTATTCGTGCCTGTATGGCAAGCCCTTTATCTGCTGAGCCATCTTCCTAGCCCTTCGTTCCTTTTTCATATTTATTGAAAATCAGTTTTTTCATAGATGTGTGGTCCTATTTCTGGATTCTTGATTCTGTCCTAAAGCTGTATATAACTACTGTTGTATCCATCGCATTGTTTTGATTGCTGGAACTTAGTAATGAGTTCTGAAATCATATGGGAAGAGTTCTGTAGCTATAAATCAATATATCATGTTAATTGTCTTTTATGCTTGGCACACAGCATACCAGTAGTTAATGTGACTTCCATTGTCTTCTTTTATTAGGCAATTTTCCTGCAACTGAAAAAAAAGATGCCTTCCACTAATTTAAATTCTCTAAGTCAATCATTATTCAACATGTGATTGACCGATAGATATGATAGATATACTATACATTACAACACATCACAAAAGCAATATTTTCTGCCATCAAGAACCTCATGGCTTAACAGATGCAGAAAACAAGTTTTCTTAAACTCAGTTTTTGCTTTCTTATATTGTGCCTCTGATTTATATGAAATAAAATGGAGTGTACTTAATATGTGTGATTCATCTTAAATATACATAATTGCTCCATGTTAAAAAAAAAAAGCATAATAAGCTCAGTGTGGTGGCACATGCCTTAAAACCCAGCACTTGGGAGGCAGAGGTAGGAGGATGGAGGAGGGTTGGAGGCCACCCTGAGACTACATAGTGAATTCTAGGTCATCCTGGGCTAGAATGAGACCCTACCACAAAAAAACCCTTAAAAACAAACAAACAGACAAAAAACCTACAATTACAAGATGAAACAGAGTGGGCATGTGAATGCTATGTGAGACACCCAGCTTAATTTAGGAAGAACAACTTAGCAGGGAGGAGATAAATGCATTTTCTACTATTACAATACCTCTATCCACAATTATAGATAAAACACCTACTCTACAGAGCTCTTCTCAGTCCTTAAGGGATGGATGAGAACCTGGCTCATTAAAGATCTAATGATGCAAATCCATGGGCATATCTGCATGTAAATGTATTTGACATAGGTCAGTGATGTGTGGTGCAAGAATAGAAACTCACGACAATGAAAATTTAGGGGTAAAATGACTTAATATGCCCATCCTCACCAATGTGGTCATTTCTGGTTTTCACAGGAAGCTGAGGAGCCAGCCCTGGCAATTAGCTCACTCTTGAACCATCCAGCACTCGGACAAATGCTGGCCTCCAGGAGTAGAGACTCCCACTGACCCCAGGACTCTGGCATGCCTCACATCCTGGCTCTGCTCTGCCCAGTTTTGCAGCTCCATTCTCCAGCATGGACAGGACTGATGACCTACCCCTAGCCACTCCAGGTGAATGTGGCCTTCCTACCTCTGACTTTAACCTCAGCAAGAGGGTTGGCCCACCCCTAGTCACTCTAGAAGAATGTGGTCTTTGTACTCACTGACTTTAAGGAGAGATGACATTTGCTCCCAGAGCCCTAAGCCATACCTTTGGTGGACTTCTTGGGGTCTGTTGTATGTAGTCAGCTTTCTAGTTGCTGTGCAGAAAGAAGCCAAGCAAGAACAGCTTGTGGAGGAATGGATTTATTAGGTTTACAGACTTGAGGGGAGACTTCATCCTGGCAGGGAAAATGATGGCATGAGCAGAGGGGTGGACATCACCTCCGCCACAGCACTGGATATAATGGTAGGAAGGTGTGCCAAACACTGGCAAGGGGAAGCTGGCTTATAATCCCCCATAAGCCCACCCCAACAACACAGCTCCAGCAAGGTTGTAAAACCCAAAGTGCCATCAGCTGAGGATCCATCAATCAGAACACATTCTTTTGTTTGTGGGGGACACCTGGATCAAACCATGACAGGCTCACACATCAATCCCTGGAAAGATGTGACTTCCTGGAGGGAAGTAATCACTGACAACATGTGGAATGGAAAGACAGTGAACTAATGGGGTTTCACCACGCCAGCTCTGAAGAGAGCCAAGACGGAAACAAGTGTACTATTAACCCTGATTCTTTACGGCTTCCTCTTGCTTGGTTAAATGACTTGCAGCCCTCATCTCTTGGGAGGAGTGTACAATGCATCCCGTGGCTTCAGGCATGATGCAGGAATCATTTTGGGGAATGATACCAGGGAGGCACTGACAGTGTGCCAGCTCTGATTTTAGGCCTTAAGGACATCACAGATGTCTGTTACAGACTTTGAGCCTTCCCCCCCTCTCATGAGAAGAACATGCCTGCTATTCCTAGGGGTACAGGGAAGATAGGCCAGAGGTGTGGAGCTGCTCAGTTAACCTACAAGCTTATGGGTGAAATCCATTCTTCTAGTCTCTGCTGCTGAGATGCTGAGGTGGTTTAGTTTGCAATAAGAGCTCACAGATGCCAAGGCCAAGAGACAGATAAGGCATGTAGACATATGTTGACATATAGCCTCCATGAATGCAGGGTGTGGGTCTTGGTATTTTACACCAATACCCAAGATATGGCCTAATGTTTTCTAGATCCTTAGTAGGCATACTCCTAAGTCTTGCTTCACTAGATGGTGCCCATCAGTGGGACAGGTGCAGAGGGAGAGATGTGAGCTTGCCTGCCTTAAATAAACTTAGTTTGTATTTGAAAAGACTGTATTAGTCTGTTTTCTGTTGCTTGTAACCCACTACCACAGACTGGATGAATTACAAAGAAAGAAGGTTTATATGAGCTCAGTTCGGTAAATCCAAGGTTGAGGGCCACAGTTGATGACAGCCTTCTGATTGGAAGAGAACTGAGGTGGCAAAAGACATACAGCAAGAGGCAGGGGTGTCAGAAACAGGGGGTCTCTCCCTTCTTATGAATCCTCCAGAACAAAAACACAAGGCTCCATCCTAATGACCTTATCTAATCGTAATAACCTCCCCAAAGTGCCCCTTTTACATACTATAGTCAGAGCAAGTATTCATCTCTCTCTCTCTCTCTCTCTCTCTCTCTCTCTCTCTCTCTCTCTCTCTCTCTGTGTGTGTGTGTGTGTGTGTGTGTGTGTGTGTGTGTGTGTGTGTGTGTGTTGGTAAGGCTCCCTGGCAGGATGTGAACAAATGTCTAATTCACCCCCAGAGAGGTCACTGACAACAGACCAAAGAAAACGATTCCACCCATGTCTAGCTTCATGAACTAGTGAGTGTATTGGGGTTACATACAGAATCATGGGTGATTCACACAAAGGCATCTGTATCACCAAAAAGCCCGGTCATCCCTGGAGCTTACTCAGAGGCTTGCAGAGCAGCTTGGGTAGAGGAGGCTCTTCCCCCAAGTGGTTCTTCTTATATAACTGTGGGGAGAAGCCTTGTGAGATTCACACATTTCAGGAACTTCTGCAGATTTGTGAGGTGTTTACATCCTAAACTTTGTTTATTTCCCGAGCTTATGTTACAATTCGTAACTTCCAAAGTAGCTTTCCTCCAGGATGACTGTTTCATTTTGGAGGAAATTGCTACTGCTGTGTGTGGTGTCTCAGTCATGGCATCTCACAGAGGAGGATGTCAGATACACTTCTCCATGACTTCCACTTTATTTCCCTGAGACAAGATCTTTCATTGAACCTGGAACTTTCTAATTTTGAGCTAGACTTGCTGACCAGTGAGCTCCAGGGATCCTCCTCTCTCAGTTCCCCTAAGCACTGAGATTAGAGGTGGGTGCAGCCACACCTGACTTTTTATATGAGTGTCGGGGATATGAATTCAGGTCCTCATGTTTGCACGACAAGCCCCTTTACTAACTGAGACATCTCTACTCCAGTACTCACCTTTTTAATGTCCTCACACTGGAGAATCAATCTTGACATGAGCAACCTTGGGGCATATACAACCATAATGGGGACCAGGTGGATGTGCTAACTCCTCAGGGGAGGGTGAGAAAAGACTGGATGGGCTGGAGAGATGGCTCAGCGGTTGAGGCACTTGCCTCCAGTGCCTAAGGCCCCGGGTTCCATTCCCCAGGACCCACATAAGCCAGAACCACAAGGTGGTGGCCCTGGTGCTCTTTCTCTCTCTCTCTCTCTCTCTCTCTCTCTCTCTGCTTGAAAATGAATAAATAAAATATTTTTTAAAAAAGACTATGGAAATAGGTATGTAGAAATGACATATGCATTGTCATAGGCTATATTGGAGGGGTGCCCTGGGCTCTAACCATATGTCTTCTCTCCTGAACTCTGCAGTGCATGTCGGCCTGACTTCTAGTTCTCACCTGCATTACTTTACCTGAGTATCTTCTGGGCCTTGGGGGTCACCTCTGCTTATCTGCACAGGTGAGAAACATCAGAAATTCGTTCCCCCTCTCGTTGTAGTCCTTAATCAACTACTGGAGATCATTGGTATATCAATGCCATTCATCAGGAATGGAGGAGGTGAGCTGTATCTGCCTCCGACTCTGTGAATCCTCCAAGAGTTAGGCTCTTATTACCTCAGGCTGCCTTGCTTCACACCTTGCCATGCCTGTCTCCTTCACCTAAGTGCCTGATGGGTGGGCAGCTGCTCCCACATCTGTGACATATGAGCACTAAAATTTTGGTTTCTGTTGTATTTTTTAAACATGCTTTTTTATCTGTAAGCAAATTTTGAGCCTGTGTTATTTATTAATACAGTAAATTTTATTGCAGTAAGAGTTTATAGAAAAAAAGAATTTAAAGACAAAATATAAAGAGTTTATGGATATTAAACATACAAAAGGGAGGAAGAAATGATGATGAAGAAAGAATATATTCTAAAATGACTTTCATGCTGGGATGCCTCAGTACAGATATTAGCTAGTATTTCCAGGGACACTCGGTTCTGAGGGAGAGGAAAGCTGTAATAATTAGATGCTTTTGACCTTAGACTTGTGCTATCCGTCACTGACTCTACCTTGCTTAAGAGGAAGAGGAGGCATGTCAGCCTGTGGCTAGCTGGCTTCTTGCCTTCTTTACTGGTGTTAAGTTTCAACCATGGGTGCTTTTCAAGAATCTATTTTTAAAGTCACCCCACTATTATTTGAGAATTATTATACCTAATCACTTGTTGGCCTTTTGGCTAAGATTAAGTGGAGAGGTATTGTACTTAAAACCAGGTGATATAGCCCATAAATCCACTTAATTGGGCACATGTGAACCATTCAATATGCCATTAGATATAGAATGCCAAACTTGAGTACCCTCCTTTCCACCCATTACATAGGGTGGCATGTCACCCCCAGCCATGGACACCACTAAGGTGTTGCATCATCTGCATATATCCTGGACAAAGCATAATCTTTAGTCATTTAGAGAAAATAAATACAAAGTTCTGGAATTTCCTTCCTGTTCTATAGCATCCCTGCCCCTCACCTTTGGTGGGCTGTGTCTTGTTTTTGAGGATGGTGGGAATAAGGGGACATACATCACGTGTGAATGAGTTGAGAGCTGGGTCAAGACAGGATGTCAGTCGAGGAGCTTTGCAGGAACCACGAGTGGATGAGGCCAGGGCCATGAGCGAGAAAAGGGAATCTTGACTCATCTGAGGGGCACAGGCATCATTTCAATAGCGTGAGCCAGCAGAGGCCCTAGCATTTCCCTTGTTCAGTCCTGTTGGAGGGCAGAACCCTCTCCACCCCTGTCTTGGTAGATCTAAAATTGAGAACCAAGGTGAAGGGTATCAAGTTAAGGGAATGAAGGATGTATTGATCTATCAAAATTTTTATGAGTGTATATTCATTGTGTCAAGTGATGGATTTTGGAAAGAGATCTTCATTCAAGTATATCATGTTCTTTGACCATATTTATCCTTCATTATCCTCGCTGGTTCCCGCTCCTCCTCCCAACATTGCTTTCCATTATTCAGTAGCCCTTCTAATTTCATGTCTTACACACACACACACACACACACACACACACACACACACACACACACACACACAAGAGAATCCATACCATGCATTCTTTCTCTTTTCCTGCACGGCTCCCATTTGTTCCCTTCTTTGATTTGTTGACCCTAACTTAATGTATGGGTTCTGGTTACTCAATGATTCCACTATGAAATTTCACAGCATGCTTCAATGTTCATCACAATTATCAAGCAAACTCAGGATGTGCAATACTTTATGCATAGTCTTGATAACGATTGGCTCATGACTGGGGGGGGGTGACTTTCAAACACTGAGAAATGAACATTGAAAGTTTACTTGCAAACAGTCCCAGCAATAATAGGAACATGATTTTTATTAAAGTTTAAGTGAAAAATAAAAACTGCTTGCTTTCAATCTCAGATCAGTAAAGGTCAAAATTCACCATCTGAAGTTAGTTTAGATGTCTTTCTCTCTCTTTGTCCACTTTTTTTTTAAAAAGATCTCTTCATTTAAAAAATGTGTGGGTCATCAGACCCCACTCAATAAAATTTTGCTCCATTAATTCTAAAAAATGGTGCATTGAGGACTAGGAGTTATATCATTGGACGCATATCTCCTGGCCTTCTGTGGGTTGTTTTTGCAAATAAAGGTTCCACAGGGGAACTGGACAACCCCGAGACGACCCTCCCTCAGAAGTGGTTTGCCTTGCTAGTACACCGGGAGCGATGAATAAAGTTGTAGCCATGAGACCTTATTACAGCAAAGATGAAATGACAGATGCTGGAATTCCTTTCTCCGTAAATCATGTTCTGCCATGCCTATTTCTGTGTTCATTAGAGGAGTCAAAGGCAGTGCTTGAAGCATGTTCTTGGAGGTTTTTTATGAGCTTCTTGATGAACTAGGGCTGAAGGCTTAAAACACAGGCAAGCAAGCCCGGGAGCTACTTCTAGGTTCTGGATCCCACCATTTGCCTTGTTGTCTTAGACACTCAAGAAAATCAAAGAGTTAATAATAATTTATAGACTTGGCCCCGCTTTCATATGTCAGCCCTAGATGGCGACCTCAGGAAGGGCACTGGGGTGAGGTACAATATTTCATGATTGGGTCTCTAGTGTGGTTTAATTTACAAGCTGCTTAAAATTGCAATGTGACATTGCATATTCTTTTTTTTTTTTTTTCATGATGGAATGACGCTTTAGCCATCTAAGTCACATATGCGACTTTCGGGGAGACTGTGGCCTTGGCCAGAACAGTTTGCAAAGGCCATGTTTAAAGGTGTTCAGCACTTTGAGTTCTGGAGTAAAATCATTTCTAGAATAGACAGTGTCCTAAATGGATGTCTGAGGACATTCTCTCCAGTGAAGATAAGGAGAGGACTATAAAACCCAGACAGCATGAGGGTGCCAATTTGGAATGTTGGAACTAAAGTAAATGATATTTTTACTTTTTTGGAAGGTTGAGCAGGCCCCAGTGGCATTGGACAGTGGCTTGCCTCAGAGCAGAGGCCACCCATTCTGTTACTGGCAGCCACCTTGATTTGCGCTTGGCCCTGTGCACTGCCCCTTACCTGGCAGCCTTCGTGTTTCTAAACTGGTGGGCAAATAAGAGAGGAGTGACGTCAGGGCTCCAACCTTTGGATGCAGATCTAAGAGCACAAACCCAGACCAACACGCAGCCTCCCAAGTCCCCCTCTGAAGCGGAGTCAGCAGGTTTTATAGCAATGCCACAAAGGGTTGCTCTGTCTTTGTCAGCTGCTTGAGTACAGAGGACAGACATGTTTCTCACTCGGGCTTCTGCTGCTTGTCTACCTGCTTCATTCAAAAGACATCCTCTGTACAGATCCCTCTTTGGAGCCTGCTTCACCTCCAGATGCCAAATAAGAGATCAGAGTGGGGCTCTGGTTCCGTCCATATAGTTCACCTAGCATTGCCTCAAAACCTTAGCACTGCCTAAAACCAGATGTGGTGGCTGGCACACACCTGGGAGGAGAAACTGGAAGAGCAGAAGTTTAAGGTCAGCTCAGTTATCTAGTGAGCTCAAAGCCAGCCTGGGCTACCTGAGACCCCACCACTCCCACCTCAAAAGAATAGACAAGTTAGCAGCATCGTTCAAAGCTTACGTGGGTTTCCTTTCATTCAACCTTCACAACTGTTGTAACAAGAAATAACTCATAATTGCCTAATTTACTTTGGAGGAAACCAAGGCCTAAAGATTTTTAGGGAAGTATTTGACAAGACCACATAGCAGGTGAAATACTGATGGCACTCTATGGAGCACAAGAGTACACAGCATTTCTGGAAAGTTCTTTGTCCTTCACTATGACAGCCTCCATGTTCTAGCTATCATGTGTGCAGAAGAGCTTGGGTTTTGAACTCAGGTAACATGGCCTTCAAATACAAGTTCATTCCTTTTAGAAGGCTTTGGCCAAGTTATTTGTTCTTCATGGTCCTTTGTTGCTACATATGTGAAACTGGGTAGCAAAAATACATGTCCACAGACCTGTCAGCAGTGAGTGATGTGAGTTAAATCTTATCAAAGGTTGTAGGCAGTGTCTTGATGTCCAGGAGGGACTTAACAAATGTGAATGGTTGCTATTTTCACAAGCTTGTTGTTACACTGATTTGATCCAGGTGGAGGGTAGAGACTATGACCTCTCTGAACTTGGCTCACCTGGGCTCACTTAATACAGTGGGTCCTGGAGCACACGAGGCTATTCTAAACCACACAGCACACACTTAAGGTCTCACTATGCCTCTCTTCCGTCAGGATCCCATTGGATAGGTCAAGTTACAAGGTTGATATGACTGTCAAGGGGAGATGAAGCTTGTTCCAGACACCAGGTCACATGGCAGAGAGTAAGAGTGAAGGACTAAAAACTAGTATCTCACCTTTCACAAATGGTATTGTCTTCTTAAATCCTCACAGGGGCCCTTGAAAACCAGGATACAGGTTATTAGTCTCAGAGCCTCTCCTCCTCCCATCTGGCCAATACTGAGGTCCTCAAATGCTCACTCAATGGGGGAGGGGAGCATCTAGCCCACACCTCTACAAGCTCCTCTCCAGTGGTGAGTCTGCCAAGCCCCAAGGGCATGGACATAAAAGCCCCGGTGCCATTCTTTCATTCTCCTCTTCTGACCTCCTCGACACAGGTGTGTATGTATATTTTTTGTCTATATTTCCTCTATCTCTCTTTCTCTGTATCTCTCTGTCCCTACTCTGGCTCCTATTTTGCTATATGTGCACCATCCCTACTCTATCTATCTATCTGTCTATCTATCTATCTATCTATCTATCTATCTATCTATCTATCTATCTATGGTAGTTTTGAATATATGTCCCCCAATAGAATTTATTATAATCGTGTTTATTATAATTGTGAATTGTCTTCAGCCTTCTGTCTGGAAGAAGTGTCACTTTGGCCTCCTGGGGTCTAGCCCTGAGGTATTTCAAATTTGATGCAAAATACTAGGGATAGATATGCAAAAGAAAAGCCGGAACTCAAGTCTGGCAATCTTGTTTTGTGAGTTACAGTGTACTTGCTTGAGGTGCTGGTGGTGGGTTTCTCTCTCTGCTTGCTTCTGTGAAAGGGAGCCAGCCTTTTTCCTTAACTTCCCCTGGGTCTGTTACTTCAATAAATACTTTCCTCCCCAAAATTGTGCCTGGTTTGGAGATTCATCCCAGTAGCGTGTGGTTGACTATGACATTATCTATCTATCTATCTATCTATCTATCTATCTATCTATCTATCTATCATCTATCTATAGATTATCTATCTATCTATCATCTCTCTCTCTCTATCTCTCTCTCTCTCTATCTATCTATCTATTATCTATCTAACCATGCATCTATCTATCATCTATTATCTATCTATCAATCATCTATCTACCATCTATCTATCTATCTATCTATCTATCTATCTATCTATCTATCTATCTATCATCCATCTATCTATATCTATCTATCTATCTATCTATCTATCTGTCTATATCTATCTATCTATCAATCAATGTATCTATCATCTATCTATCTATCTATCTATCTATCTATCTATCTATCTATCTATCTATCTATCATCTATCTATCTCCCTCCTTTCTCTCACTTCTCACCTGCTAGCACCTGACTCACCTTCTCCTGCTGACCAGTTGCAAGCTGCTGCCTCTGAGCTGACAGCACACATTCTTTCCTCTCCCTTTGCCCCTTTGTCTAAAGACTTCTCCTCTGACCCATTAATACACTTCCCAAAAATGTATGGTCTTGGTCCTCTGATTCATATCCTTGTTACACTGGTGAGACCCTATCACTCTGGTGAGGGGTATTTTTCTCAGGGGGATACATGAAGCTCAGAGAAATTCCATAGTTCCCAGTATGATAGGCACTCAGGTTGGCTCTTGAATTCAAGTTTCCCTGCTCTACCCAGATGTTATAGCAAGTTGCATATTCAGAAGAATCTGCACACAAAAGACTGTATCTTGTGATAGTTAACCTTTTCAACTTGATAGGGTTTAAAATCACCATGGAAACCTGGTACCCATGAAGTCTTGAGTTCCATCCTCAGCACCACAAAAATCCAGAAATGGTGATGCACGTCTGCAATCCTAGCACTTGGAAGCTGGAGGCTTGGCTTGTCTGTGAGGGAGTTTCTAGATGAGGCTAAACTAAGACAGGAAGACCCACTCTCACAGTGGGAAGTACCATTTTACTGGCTGAGGCCCTGGACTTAAGAAAAGGAGAGGGCATGCTGCACATCCGCATCCACTGTTCTCTGCTTCCCAACTGTCATGGTCTGATCCAGGTGTCCCCCACAAACAAATGGATGTGTTCTGAATGATGGATCCTCAGCTGATGGCAGTTTGAGTTTTACAACCTCGCTAGAGCTGTGTTGTTGGGGGCGGGCTTATGGGGTTATAAGCCAGCTTCCCCTTGCCTGTGTTTGGCACACCTTCCTGCCGCTGTTTCCAGTGCTGTGGAGGAGGTGATGTCCATCCCTCTGCTCATGCCATCATTTTCCCTGCCAGGATGGAGTCTCCCCTCGAGTCCGTAAGCCTAATAAACCCATTTCTTCGCAAGCTGCTTTTGTTTGGGTTCTTTCGGTGCAGCAACTAGAAAGCTGACTGCAACACCGACTCTGGATTGAATGTGACCAGCTGCCTCCTGCTCTTAACTCCATGCCTTCCGCTCTATGAATGACTGTTTCCCCTTGAACTTTAAGCTAAAATGAACCCTTCCTCCTTTAAGCTGCTTTTTGTCAGGTTGGGTATTTTGTCACCACAATGAGGAACGTAAATAATGCATGTCCCTAAACATGACAATTATGACTCAGAGTTACCATCTCCTGGCCCTGTATCAGCACAGTAAGTAGTCTCATGTATTTCTCTCTCATTGTTGACTACAGGTCCATTCTACAGATGTGAAACTGAGGCCTTCTGCTTGTAAGAAGCCATAAGTCCTTATGAAACCTATGCCTCCTCATGTTCCTTGGTTTCTCTAGGTAGGAGATGGGGAAAATGTGTTTTTACATATGGGGACTTCCTTGCATTGAAGACCGTGAATTGATAAAGATGGCTTATTTTATAAAGCTCTGGCCTCCTTGGGAGAAAGTTCCTGCATAAATTTGAAGGGTTCTGGTGAGATGGTATCCTGGAGACGGCTGTGTGAATAATAAAAATGTCAGCACCTGCTACAGAGAACCAACGAATAAAAAGAAAGGAAAATATCCTACATCAAAGACAGTTAGGGTTTTATTTAGATTTCAAGCCTCCTGGGGTAGGACCACACCTAGTACATTGTCACATCCCATAAACGTTGAGAAACAACTGTCTAGCACATGACATGCAGTTGTGGTGACATCTCAGGCTGGCTCTATCAGAGGCAAAATGTGGTTGAGTCACAATAGAAAGCCACTGTGCTTTGGTGTTGTTCTAACAAGAGAGGCAGACAGAGATTTCTTGAGAAGAGAGGCAGTGAGAAGCAGGTAGGGTAGACAAAGTGGCTGTTAATTCAGGTGAAACGACACTGCCTCTCAGGCAGGGAACCAGTCCATACTCATTAGACCCATTCCACAGAGATTTTTAGCCTTTATGGTAGGAGCTGTTGGTCCCCTGGGTTTCTTACTCTAACACCTGTGTTTGATTATCCATGGGCTTTCTTTAGTCACTAGAGCATACTTGGTTTGCACAAGGTGGGGTGCAAACAGGCCTTTTGGGGTGGCGAAAGCCCCCAGGAGTGACTTGCAATCAGTGTTTGATGGAAAGTGCTGGATTAAAGAGCCGGCATCCTGGCCCCTCAGTGGGACAACTCAACAGCATGTCCTGTGTCCACTCTCACAGGCCTTGGGAGGACTGACCCGTGGGACTTGTCCACAGAGGTAACCTGTTTCTTCCTGTTCCCATGTGTCCATTGTTGGTCTTTTCCTTACCTCACTGCTCTGGTCTCCTGTCCCCATCCAGCACTGCTTAGGATAATTTCCCTCAAATATCTCTTATCTCAACAGCTTTGTCTGGGGGAGAGTCACCTAAGATGCCCTTTAGAGCCTGCACAAGCCCTTCTTGCCATTCCCATGGAAGGGTCAGGAGCATGTGAAGTCATACAATGCTCTTGTGATTCCAGTATAGAAAGAACAGTGAAGAGAATCCTTCAAGAAGGACCGAGCAAGACTTCATGGAGGGTAGAGAGGGTAAGCAGGTGAGGAGGGGCCAGGGTCAAGCAGGAGGCATGGGGATTCTCAAAGCTTCATGGGAGCCAGCCACTGACACATGGAAATAGGTACTGTGACACTGAGATTTATTTCCTAGCAAACTGTTCACCACAAACCCAAAGTTCCCCTAAACAATCCTTAAGAAAAGCTTCGAGAAGTCTAGAGGATCTGGTGACCATATTTTCAGAATCAAAAAAAAATTGGGAATCCATCTGCCAAAGAATGTTTTGTTTATGATTTGTGAATGTATCTGTTCAGAAAAAGACATTAGAGAGAATATTGTGAATTGATTCTGCTCCAAAAATACCAGGATTTGTGGTCACCAGACTCAGGGGTCATCTGATTTAGTGCTGCTCAACAGACTGGATATGTTATCATGGGGCTGAGAGATGTGGGAAAGATCAAAAGGAGACATCAGAATATTCAAAATTGCTGAGATTTGACAGCAAAGCTAACTGCCGACAGTGATGATGCCATAACTTCATTTCCTTCACATTTGCTACAAATGAAATAAGTAGATGCTTATAAACCTACACAGACATATTATTTACATGCTTATAGCTTGCACACACGGGAACATAGATATTTTACTTCTAAGTTGATGAGAATCAGAGTCTCTGAGCTATTGAAGATGTTTGTAAATTAATTTAAATCATGTTGAACTGAAGCTCCCTCATGGACAGGTACAGTGAAAAACCTAGAGTGTGTGAACCATCCATAGACAACGTTCTTCATCCTCATTGCGTTAACTATGAGGGAAACAGGCATCACAATCAAGTAAAGACATGATGACAAATTGTAAAGGTACCAAAGGGTCCAGTGAAGAGCTAACTGGAGGGTCCTGGTGGTGTGGTGGCTGAGACTTTGTCCCCTTTCTCCTGGTCATCACTGCAAAATGTCACCAAGTGCTTAGCATTGCATCTGGCACACATAAGCTATAAGAATGGTTGCCTGTCCACTTCCAATTATGAATAAAGTGAATATTTAATAGGATATTGAGAAAAGCACCTATCAGATGTTAACTAATATGGTCAAACTGTTGTTTATTTAGTAAGGTTTGAATCTTAACTATTCCCTAATGGTTTATGTGTTAAAGGCTAGGTTGTCAGCTGACAAAAGTGATTGGATCTTTTAGACTCTTATGGCTTCATAATTTGATGGTGTTAATAGCAGCTGGTAGAAACTAGGAGGTGTGGCCTTATTGGAGGAATTATCTCACTGAGAGGTGTGTCCTGGAAGGGGATATATCATCCCTGACTCCTTTCTCTACTTCCAGGGCATGACAATGTGAGAATCCCCTTTGCACACACTCCTGAAACATGGTGTTCTGCAGAAAGATGAGCTTAGCCTGAGATCTCGGAAACCATGAGCCAAAATAAAACTTTCTTCCTTTAAGTTTATTTTCTCACAGCAATGGAAAGCTGAATAACAAATTACTAATTGTAATTATATACTATTTGTCTTCCATTAAGAAACAGAACATGTGCTGTATTGGAGGGTTATCATGGAATATGCTATAGAGAGTTCTGGCTGACATCCTGTTGAGTTTCTGAATCTTTTACAGGAATTTCTTCTATTAGTCTCCTAGTGTCTAACCTAGAATTCTTTTTTGGTTGCCCCAGGCTGCATAAAGCAAACACCTTGAATATAGGAAAAGTAATCCAGTCTACCTGGAAGCCTCTGAAGGGCAGCTTAGTTTCTCAGATGTACCTCCGTACAAAGAATCCTGGCTCACGAATGGACTCGGGATCACAACAACAATAGCCTGCCCAACAGTCACTACATAGAGGGCTCCTCCTGACCTCACTTATCTCAGGTAGTTAGTTGTCTGTTTGCTGAAGGTCAAACAAAAATTTCTACTAGGTGATTCCTATGTTGCAGAGTCTCTCTCACTTGCACACCCCAATGAAATACCAACCTGGTCACTTGAGTGCATTGTTGAGAGGGTCGAAGAACAAGCCAGCTCAGCTTCTGGTTCCTCTAGCATGGAGTTGGGAAAGTCATTGTTCCTGTGTTATAAAGAGTTAAAGATTGTTGCAGTCAGCTTCACATTGCTGGGATGAACATCTAAACCAAACATAGCTTATGGGAGGAAGGGGTTTATTTCAAGCTTACAGATCCAGGGGAAGTGCCATTGGTGGATGAAGAGGCTGCTTCCATTAATCCAAGCAGAGAGAAACAACCAAACAGCCAGCAAAAATGAAAAAAAACACAAGCACAAAAATTCAGTAGCAATCATGGACCCAGGCAGAGCTCAAATCTCTCTGCATACCTTTGGGCTGGAATTCAGATCTGTCCCTAGTGACACCTTAGGGCTGGACTCCTGGATCTACCTCCAGTGACACTTCCTCCAGAAAGGTGCCAGAAGATCCAAGTTAGAAGTTTTTAAATAAAACATCTGAGTCTATGGGGGGCATACATTCAAACTACCACAGAAATTATTGTTTGCATGTCTATTTCTTGGACCTTGATGATTGTATTCATAGTTCCTACATAAATCCATGCCTACAGTCAACAATAGCTATTTTAACTCTTTCTCAGTCTATGGGGGGCATACATTCAAACTACCACAGAAATTATTGTTTGCATGTCTATTTCTTGGACCTTGATGATTGTATTCATAGTTCCTACATAAATCCATGCCTACAGTCAACAATAGCTATTTTAACTCTTTCTCAGGGAGCCATATGCACACTCTTGTTTCCAAAACTGTGGCTTACATGCAACTCATGGAAGAATCTTGGCATCCCACTTTCTCTGAATACTTGGCAACATGTAGTGTTTCATTTTCATTTTCGTCAGTCATATCATTTAACCACGTGAGTCATTCTGGCTGGTGTCTGGTACATTTGCATTGTGTCTAATGACATTATCTAAGTATAAAAGTATCTAAGGATATTTTTCGTCTGCTTGTTGGCCATCTGGGTTCTCATTTATAAGGACTAGTTTGAGTCTTCTCACTGTTCTCCTATTAATTTTCTGACTTTTCTTTATTTATTTAGAGGTGTTTTTATATAGTCTAACTAGTATTTTGTCAGACATACATGCTGCAATAACTTCTCTCATTTTGGGGCTTGTTTTTTTATTCTCTAGTGATTTTTTTAAATCTAAAAACTTTATATGCATTCGGTCTACACACGTTTTCCTTTATGCTTCTGTTAGTTATTTTCTTTTAAAATCTTTGTCAAATCGCTTCTTGGCCTTTTGGCTAAGATCAAGTGTAAAATCTTTATCTACATATGTGAAACTTAAATTGATATAGACATGCACACATACATGACATGACAGCAGAAGGGGACCTATTGGAGGGAGGAAGAAGATCAGTGAAGAGGGGGAGGAGGGATGAAGAGGGCGATGGGAGGCGAATATCAGCAAAGTAGCATGAGACATATGTATGGAAATGTCCTAATAATACTAAAATTTTGTCTACCTCAATGCCAATGAGACTATTAAACCACTCTACCACTGTTGGCTGTGTTCTCTCTTTCTCTGTCTCTAATTCTGTGTTTGTTTCTTTCTTTTTTTTGGGGGGGTTTCAAAGTAGGGTCTCGCTCTAGTCCAGGCTGACCTGGAATTCACTATGTAGTCTCAGGCTGGCCTCAAACTCAGAGCAATCCTCCTACCTCTGTCTCCCAAGTGCTGGAATTAAAGGCATGCACCACCATGCCCAGCTCATTCTGTAATTTTTATTGACAATTTTTATGTATGTACATAGTGTATTTTGATCGTAATCCCCTCCCATTACCTTCTCTTGACTCCTTTCCCTATCTCCCCTCCCCCAGAAACCTCTTCTCAGCTAGTTACTCTTCACACGTTTCTTATACATGAAAATATCCCAACTGATGTTTAACAAGTTTGGAAAAAGAAAGCAAGAAGAGAAAATGTATTTGTTTTTGTCCTGTTCGCTGTACCTAAACAGCTGTTTCTTGTTGTTATACATATTTGAAACAGATATGATCATGCAGTATATGCACCATCTTTTATTTTGCTTTTTTTTTTTTGCCTTGCCAAGCATAAAACCCAGGGCCTTTCCCATGCCAGTCAACTGCTGGAACATTGAGCTATATCCTTAGCCCATCTTATTTTTAAACATGGCTTTTAACACCACAGTAATTGTATTGATTATGGAAATTTTGAACGCTGTAGAAAAATGTAAGAAAGAAAATTAAATCACCTAGATATTTACCATGACAGAGAAGCAGTATTGACATTCTATGTTTTCTTTTTATAATTTTTCATATATTTTATATGCTTCCTGCACTGACCTTTAAGAATTATTAGCACAAGAATCTTTTCTTATTGCACATTGGTGACCAATAATACCCAAAAAGTGTCTTCTCAGTCTTATTTCCATTTAAAAATTCAACTAAGTAAGGCTTTAGAGGTAAAAAATATGAATTAATTCTTTCATAATAAAAATGAATATTGTATTATGTATAAAATCTCCATCTAATATGTCTTTTTGGCTCTGAATAATTCTAGGAAGAATGTCAATACTTCTGACAGTTACAGAAATTCAGAACAAGGAAGTATTCTGGTTCTTCTACAGCTACTGTGTGTAGATGCAAAACAGCTCTGACCTCAGAGAACGAGAGTCACTGTGGCCTGGGAACACAGATTCAGGTTGCTCCAAATGATCCATTAGAACATAGAAGAGGTTACATGAATTTTCATATCACAGAGCAATAGAAAGTAAAAAAAAATTCAATGCACTTGCCAAGTACATTGGTGAGGACAGCTGGTAGTGGGTGATAGCAAAATAGGAAAATATCTGCTGTAGACCTCCAATGCTATCTGGTGACTCTCTTTTGATTTCAGGGAAGCTAGTGATTTTCGAAGAAGGCATTCCACAGGTTTAATCTGATAGTAAAAAATGATATTCAGGAAGATGGCAGAGTGTTAGGACCTCCAGTGCAGGCAGAGAAGGCATTGAGAGAGCTGTGGCTCTTCCAAACCTACCAACAAGCTGCAGGCCGATAGCTGACATCCTGGAAAGAGATGAGCCACCCTAGACCTACCATGGAGGATCCACATGGAACTCTGCAAGAGACCTATAACCACAGCTAATCAGTCAACCCAGGATGAGCCAGCAAGACAGACACCAATGATTTTCAACACAACCTAAAGCAGAAGTACAGAGGCCCCTAAGATCTCAACAATAAAGCAGCCTTAATACTCACCCACTATGACTCAGGGAACTGAGCGGAAGAGGGGGGCGGAAAGATTGTAAGAGCCATGGTGGGGGAGAATATCCAGAGACATAGTCCCCCTCAGTAACAACATACAAAGGTGGGGTGGAACCGGGTTGACTCCTAGGCTATGCATAACCCCCTACCCCATGGACTGATCCAGATTAACCACAGAGGAGGATACCCAGCTGATTGGGGACAGGTAAGAGGGAAATTGGGGAATCGGGGACATCAACACATTATTCGCTCATTCAATGCATCTGATTATGGATAATAAAGAAATATTTTAAAAAATGATATTCGGTCAGATGCAGAGACAGGCTATGAATGGCTATCGAGGGCTAATGATAACCCAACATGATTTTTTTTTTTTTTTGGTTTTTCGAGGTAGGGTCTCGCTCTAGCACAGGCTGACCTGGAATTCACTCTGTAGTCTCAGGGTGACCTTGAACTCAAGGCAATCCTCCTATCTCTGCCTCCTGAGTGCTGGGATTAAAGGCGCACACCACCACGCCCAGCTCAACCCAACATGATGTTAATCTACACTATTCCAAATCTCCACAATCAGGAAGATCTACTTGGTCAATCAGTCTGCAGACTCTTCACCTAAGAGTGGCTTTGTTGAGAGAGCCTCAGTTTCTGTGTGTTAGAATGCTTTGCTTCCCCAAGATTGTGTGCCTGCTGTGGTTTGTCTTTCTCCTTGCTTGAGGGAAGGTCTCTCTCATTTGTCGCTGCCAAAACACCTGCCCACAAGCAAGCTTTGGGATTCTCCTGACTCCACCTCTCATGATGCAGGTTGTGCTGTGATTACAGACACACGCATTGCACTCTTGTGGCTTTATGTGGGCTCTTGGAATCCACACTCTGCTCATCAGGCTTGTATAGCAAATGTTTTAACCATGGAGTCATCTTTCTACTCCCCTCTTTCTGTATAAAACTTTACTTTCCTCAATCATAAAACTCTGTCCTACACTGTTGGTTGCTTTGGGTATTAAATGGTCATCTCAGTGGCTTGCCCAATGCTGAGAAGATTGTATGCCTAATAGTGAATTTGGGAGGTGATCCCAGGAAACATACATAGGGGAGTTGAGGACTGAAACAGGAAGGAAACTGATTCATGTGTCTACCACATTCTTATCATTAATTGAAGGCTTCTCCTAGGCGTGCTAACCTCCTGCCTAGAGAGCTTGTCCAGTACAGGGACCGGCTATACTACTGCAGCCAGGGGAAGCTATTGGTGGAGAACTACAGACTCCCAGTCAGGTAGGCTGGGATGTGTAGAACAATGTCTTGGGGAGCAAGGATGCAACATTCCTTGAGCAAATGCTACAGCTTCCAGGTGAGGCAAGTGAAGCCTTCTCTTAGTAGGTACTCAATAAACAGTGTGATCATTACATTTGGCCCTTGTTAGTCATGTTTACCCACACACACTCACACTCACACACACACACACAGTCTCTCACACATGCACACACACACACACACACATGCACTTTTTTCCATCTTGATTATTTGAGGTCCTTGAAGATTTTTTTTAATGGAAGATCTTTTAAATACTTAACACCATTCCTTTGCATAGTTGTGCTCCATGGAATGACCGAGTTTTCTCTTCTCCTCCCTCTCAAATAAGTTAATTTTTTTTTCTTTCTGACTTTTTTTTCTTTATTGTTCATAATGAGTTACATTGTTTAGTGGGCCAACCATGAGTTGTTATCCCCAGTTCCCCATTGCTCCCCTTCCCCATCCCCAGTCAGCTGGATATCCTCCTCCATGGATCCCAAATAAGTTAATTTTATGGAAACATTTTCCCGTTTTCATTGCTTGACTATCATCTAATGATATTAACTATTAACTATTCAATAGTTAACTTGTCAAGTTAGCTAACTTGACAGAATTCTGTCTAGAAAGAGATAACCTCCAGGGGGGGAATGCCTAGAAATAGTGTCACGTCATCTTAGCATTTCTGGAAGTATTGTGTGTTGGCAAACTATAGTGTCGATGCTCTACTTCTTACAGGGAAATTGTCAGGGGACTTGGAAAAGCCTTGAAAGCAAAGGTAAGTTGTGTCCATGGCACGTAGGGTCCTCTTTACAGTATTGGTGGAGAAATACTGAGAAAGGAGTTTTCAGATCCCAAGAGATAAAGCATGTCATCTCTCACTTTTTGCCCAAATTCTCCCCTTTAAGATCTCGTAGAGCTGTGTAAATGCCTTCAGAAATTTCAGAGTTTGGGCTGCATTTATTTCTTTTTAAAATTCTTTTTGCATAAAATCAGGATGGCTTATTCCACTTTTAGGTCTTGGTTAACTGCCCAAATATATCCTTCAAAATTAGACCTATTTCTTAAATATGTCTGGAGCAGCGTCAAAAAGGCATCTGAAGCCAAGGCTAGTGTGTTTTTGAAGCCTGACACAGAAAAGATCTCTAAGGATTTCAGCTATGTTGAAGCAATATTTCTGTGGAGAAAACTTGTATCCAGGCTGACATTTTCCATCCTGGGTTTTCTACCTGCTGTGAGGCGGAATGGCCAAGATATGAAACCTCTAACTCTGGAGTTATAAGAGAGCTTTACTGGTCTCCGAGGGCTGCTTCCTCGCAGCCCTTGTCCACACACGCCAGATCATCTACGACGAGCATGGAAACCTGGCACTTCTCTGCCTTGTTGGCTAACGCCACCAAAGAAAATTAATTGTTATTGTTTTTGGAAACTCTCATCCAATGCACAAAATAGTAATATCAGCAATTATATCCCTCCCCCTTTTATTTGGCAGATTGGAAGTAGGAAGATGATGAATAGTGTGATTTTATTGTAACTACCCCAAATGGCTGGGTTCAGGGCAAGCAAAGGGTGTTACATTCCTGTGGCTGAGAATCTTATGAAGTTATAAATAAAAAGAGCTCTGCTAATTTGCCCAAGTTGATGAAATGCGATGGGGCTTGAGTTTCTGACAATTCCAAATCCATGATCAGTATGTTTATTAGGAAAAGGAGAATTGTAAGTCAACTCACATCCCAGTTTGCTAGCCTTCTTACAGCTTTGTCTTACCTCAAGCTTCATAGTTTTTTTCCATTTATAAATGTAAATTTTTATTTATATAGGTTATTGTCTTGTCCCAGGTCCCCATTATACTGAGGGTCCTCCTCAATAGGGTCCTTGGAGTTCATGGTAGGGTAATTAGGACCTCTGATCGTTTCTGAGTGGGGTGGAGGGGCTGTGTCTCAGAGTAAATTCTACCGACTTTGTGGCTCTAACAGACTTCCATAACAGAACTGAGCCTTGGGTGTGTTAGCAGTTTGTTTTTAGTGTTGAGTTCACTGTAACCTCTGTATTTGTGTTACAGTGTGTTTCAGTTCATCTCCACACTTGTTGCTACTTCCCTGGAGGCAGTTGTCAGTCTAGTATCGGGAGCAATGCTCATTGCTGCTTCCTCTGTGGTTCCTCCTGGTCCCAGGTAAATTTGGTAGAGGTGGCACTCTTGTGGTAGTGGGCTGTTTTTTCTTGTTGAATGTGGGTGATACTTGGTCTCCCCAGTATTCTCTGCCATCTGTAAAATAAAACAGATTCTCCAACCAAGGGTGAGAACCATTTTGATTGGGGGAGGGGGCACTATGTCAAGCTTCATATTCTTATCTTGCTTCAAATCATGGGGCCCTGTCTTCATTTTGGCCAGTCATGGCCTTGAATCTCTTCCTATCCTCGAAATTATAGCATTAATTCCATACCCTCCAAGAAGTCCCTTAGGATCACACTACCATTTCTCATAGGAACCTATGAGAAATAGGCTCATCCTGCCCTTGCCTTATAATGCCCATTGGAACTGTTTTTTCTGCTTATCCACTCACCTCTTCAATGTGAGGCATCACACAAGCCTATGCCCCAAATTTGTTATCCCAAATGCCATTCCAGTGGCCTGTCCAGTGCTCAGTACCTAGCAGATCCAAAAAAGCTCAAAGTGACAACTTTAGGCAAGGAGACCAGGACTTCTGTTTTTCCAAGGCCCTAGCCATCAGTTACTACTGCTTCACATAGCAGAGCTAATCCCCCACATAACCATCTGTCTGTCCCACGGCACCTGGAAAGCTCATGTCTGGTTTTGGTGGACACAAGCCATTTTGGGTTATTGTTGCCCACCATCTGTTTCCCTTTCCTACGAAAACCCTGACTGAATTCCTTTCGGGGAGCTGGCTTTATCCCATGGTATGTCTACTTGGAAGGAGGGGGAAACACAGGCAGCTCCCACTTCTCCACAGAAGCAGGTGTGGTCCCCAAAGTCCCTTCTTACTATGTATTCTGATCATTGTACAAAGCAAATCAGGGAGCCAGCTAAGAACCTAGCCCAAGCCAGGCATTTACTTCTGGGCTGCTGAGTCTCTAGCTAAGATGAAAATGTCTTCACTCCAAAAACATGCAAAGGAGATGATTGATTAATTCCTGGTGCATTTCTCTACTTCCTGCCTTCGGTCCTGTTTCGTTTCCATTTGTTTCTTGCCTTTCATGCGGGCTGAGAACTACATGATATCCTTCTGGCTGTCCCATTGAACATACATTAGACATGGCTGCTCTCTGTGACTCACGTTCAAAGATCCTGATTTTTTTGTTATGTTTTTCTCGGTCACTGATTTGCTAAATAATAAAAATTGAATAATAAGCCATGGGTTAAGATCTTCCCCGCAAATTGAGAGTCCTACTCTGTTAGTTACTTTTCTCATTGCTGTGATCAAAACACTGATTTTGGAGCCAAGTTTAGAGTGCGGTCCATCATGGAAGGCGGCTGGAATGGGGACGCTGGGGAGCTTGAGGTATGTCTTGCGTCATCTTAGTCAACCAGGAAGCAGAGAGCTTGGGTTGGAAGTGACTCTACATTTTAACCATCAAAGCCTGCCCCCATTGGCCTAAGATCACCAGGTAGGCCCCAAGTCCTAAAGGTTCCCCAACTCCCAAAACAGCACCACGATTTTGTTGGTGACTAAATGTTCAAACACAAGAGCCTATGGGAGACATTTTATATTCAAATGTACTGCCAACATAATGGTCTGTCAGGAGAAATGTGAGACAAATGTTAATTTTATTTGAGTGATTTTTTTAACAGTTTCAAAAGAATCTGAGAGTTTCTTTGGGGAACAATTCAATTTTTCAAAATCTAATTCAAGGATAATTTTTGTTTTGGTGTCCTCTCCTTTCAGAGGGAAAATGCAGAACCAAGAAGGCATCCAAACATTACTCGTTCATTTGATCAGCTGAGTATACAGATGGGCTAACAAATGGGAGAATGCCATGCTGAAATGACAGATAGGATGGGAACCACTGTGCCAGGGGATGAGCAGCTATCAGAACAGGGAAAGGACTGTGAGGGAATAAGAAGTCAGGGCACAATCCTCTCCTGTGATTGACAGACCCAAGGAACCCTTGAAAAGCCACACAGATCTTTCTAGATGGGAACCTTCAGTGGCTAAAGTCCACACAGTCTTCGGAATCCTGCCAGGTGCTTTTGAGAGGCTGTTTGGAGACCCTGAGCTTCTTGGCCAAGGGCACAAAGATGGGCTGAGGTCCATCTTACAAGCTTCAAAAACCTCTGAAACCAAATGCTGACCTGCTTGCATCGTTTCTGAAAAATCCCACATCTGATCGAGAACTCAGATGGCTGCCTCCCTGGTGGTCTTGCCAGGACAAACACTGCAGGACCTCAGTGCCAACAGGCTCTGTCTGGCAAAGACCCATAGGGGCTGTGTGGTCACCAGTAGGGGTGACTGTGGACAAACAACCCAAAGCTGACACAAATATCAATCCTTCATCAATACATCATGTGTCACAAAACAGCCGGGCAAAGCGGCAGCTCAAAGGACTATTTAAGCTTCGAATTTATAGGGGATTTGGAAGAAGGAAGAAACATTGAATTTGGCCGTTAGGTGACTTCAGTGAAAGAATTAGAATATTTGGGTTAAAAAAATTAAATACCCACTCTGAAATTCAGCATATGGTTATTCTTCCAAAACCTACCTCCTATTGTCATCTCCCAAATGAAAATAATTTCTGATAATTGCTGATTAATCAATTGCTTGTGCTTCTTTTCAAATCGTATAATCTAAAGTTTTTCTTTAATAGCCATTTGGGGCAGGGAAACATGAATCCTGTATTTTGAACTGTGAAAATAATTGATGCTAACTAGAGATAAACTCAAATGAATAAGGAGACACGTAGGAACACGTATGCCTTGTTTGGTTTGTCTGAATCTATAAAAGCACAATTCACTACAGCCACAGAGCAACTAGGCATTTCTGTAAAATCTCTGAGTTTCTTGTGGACACCAGCTCACAAAATTCTTGGATATTTGACAACTGTTTTTTTTTTTTTTTTTTTTTTTTTTGAGTAAGTAGGTTCCACGTCCATGGGCTCAAAACTCATGTTCTTAACATTGCTTAAGGTACCATTCCAGGCCTCTGAGACTTGGAAGAAGATCAAATCCAAGATGTCTGAAACAGGAAAGATACCACCCATATCCATTCCTGAATGCCATGGACAAGAGAGAACAGGGTCCTCTTTCTGAAAGTGATGGGAACACTTTCTGAAGTGGATATTTTAAAGTTAAATGGATGGAGCAAAATGACAAGATAATTCCTAGAAATGAGAATGTTTGAAATATACAATTGAGTAAAAATCACTAACATTTTCTAAGAATCTATTGTATAATCTTAAAAACTGCACTTTCATCCTTTCATTTGATGGCAACATAACTATATGAATTTGAGACTATTATTATCTCCAAAAGGTTTATGTTGAGGAATAGGGAAAATAATGCTGCGTATTGTTCCACTTTCCCTCTTTTTGTGATCAAATTCCTGACGAGAAGCAACTTAGGGGAGGAAAAGCTTATATTGGCTCACAGATTGAGGGACCAGTGCATCGTGGCTGGTAGGAGAATGCAGCTGAGACTCCTCATCAGATAGTGGATAGGAAGTGGGGTTGAGCTGTGAAACCTCAAAGCCCACCCTCAGAGACCAGCTTCCATCAGCTCCACCTCCTAAAGGTTCAGTAACCTTCCATAAAATGCCACAAGCTGGGGACCAACTGTTCAGACACAGGAGTCTACAGAGGGCATTTCACATTTGAACCGTAACAAGTACCTTGCAGCTGATCCACTCCTTGAAGGGAGCCATTCTTGTCTATGAAGGAAATTCTCCTCAGGTTTCATGACTCAGTGCTGAGCCTCTATAGAAGCCTTTGCCACCTGCCATAGACTTTAAAGAGTATCTAACACATGACCTAGTCATGGGCAGAAGTCATGGAATGAGGCATGGAACAGGCGCCCCTATGAGATTTGACTTCTAAGTGCGTTGTCTGGAGAAATATTGAGGATTTCCACTCTTATTTTATGAGTTTGGCTCAGAAAACTTGGGGGATATTAATGGACGTTTTAGGCTGTGGGATGGGCTTTAGACTGCAGCGTGCTTTTTCTAGCCACTGGTTTTTAACAGTTGTAGACAGGATGATACAGTTAGAGTGACTCAGAAATGACCATCTGGAAGAAAGTTGATTATGACAGTACAGTACCAATTGCTAACTTTTTTCTTTCCAACTTTTTGCTTTCTAAAAGCAATTTGTTATACTATTCATAACATTGTATAGTTTAATTTCATGTCATTTTTGGATCATATATAAACGTGAGAGTTTGGGTTTTTAAAAAGAGTGACTCCATTTTAGGTAGCCACTTTTGATGTTAATATATAGTGAGTCCAATGTATGCTTTAGAAGTAAAGACATTGACCATTGCAAAAAAAAATGTGGCTCAAACATCAACAAACCAAATAGCAAGAAGAAAACAAGACCTGAGATCCCCAAATTCCAACAAGAAAACCAACCAAGACAACACCGAGACATGAAAGTGATGTACATCCTAAGCCCTTATAGTGATTGGCATACAGCAAATGTTTATACACAAGGGTGTTTCCCCTCACTGGCTTCCAAAAGCTTTTGTTTGAGGACTGATTTGGAGAGAAGGTGTTGGAGAAAGCAGATATAACAATCTGTCTTCGGGGCTGGTGGACATTTGTCAGGAGTGGGCATCAGTAACTTTCTTAGTAATGATGAAAAGGTGTTTGGTGGAGACATCAAATTGCATGTGCTGAGAGGAAGCCAGACGGAGCTGCTGTTTTGTCTTAATGTCTCTGCTAAATGTGTTCAAAACTAAACACAGATGAGCCATTTGCCCAAAGTTCTGGAGGTGTGAGAGAGTGGGCTTGTGGGGGGTGCATTTGTGTTACCAAACAGATAATGGCTTTTTAACCATTTCTGCTTTTGTTTATGTTCAACTGTAACTTTTCTATTTTCAGTCTCTCAGCTACTTTGTACAGACCATATTTTTAGTGGAACATTTGCCTGATGTTAGTGCTTTGACCAATGAAAATGAATTTAGAAAAAAATGATGTGAGCAGAGGGCAGAAGACACTCGATTGGTTTCTAACACTGAATTCAGACTCACCTGCTTTCAAGTCTTGTTGGCTTGATCACTTGCAAATAACTTTCTCTGCCTGCTTTGGCCAATATATCGTTTCCAAAAAAGCATACAAAAGTATTCTCATTGTATTTCAAAACGAGAAATGTTCCGTCTACATCTGGAAATACTAAAAAATGTGCTTTCTTACAGTATTTTTTTTTTACTAGGTATGGACAAGGTTCTGACCCTTATTATTGGAACTCAAATCCAGATGCAGTTTGGTAAGGTTCTAATCATTGGAGGGGTATTCTTTTTTGAAGATTTGTACATCTTTAGGGGGAATTTCTACTTTAAAGAAGTTATCATTTGTGGGAGGTCCGTTAGAAAGATTTTAAATAGTTTGGGGGAAATTTCTCTTTCTTTGAAGATTTCTGTAATTCAGTGAAAACATTCGCCAACTGAGATGGTCACATTTCCCTACTATAAACCTTCTTCTAATGTGAATCAATCCCCCCTTTTCATGTATTGGCTGGAGGTAGGCTTAAGGGTCTTCTCTCTTTTCTTTCTAATATTAGAAACGCTGAAAAGAGCATTCTTGTTTTTGAGTGAAACTCAGATTTAAAATAGCCAAAGGGAGACAACCCTCAAATAGCCAAACTGGGAATGCATATGTTAATATCATTGGGTGGCAGATTAAAATAACAATGATGAAAGGAAAGGGAGCTTCAATATGTGACATTTCTTTCTTGCAACTTAATTGTGTTTTTATGGAAGCCTTATTGTGTGGGGGAAACAGTTCAAAGGCAGTTTCTAAAATGCTTATTTAGAGGCTAAAGTCAGGATAGTTTATAAGGTAACAGATCTATTGAAGAACTAATAAGTACCAACAGCATCCCAGGTCTTTTCAAGCCTTAGCTGATAGATCCTTCTTCCCCACCCATCAACGTTGGCAATCTGATGGCGAAGCCTGCATGAAGGCAGCAGCCAGGCTGACAACTGCTCAGAGAGTGATGCAGTTTCTAGACTGGCTTTCTGGTTAAGGGTCCTTTTAGTCTTTAGGTTTTCATCATCAAGGTCATTTGACTCTGGTGATCTCAACCATTTCCTTAGATTTGAAACAGACAGTACTTAATCTATTTGTGTTTGTGTGTGCCGTGTGTGTGTGTGTGTGTGTGTGTGTGTGTGTGTGTGTGTGTGTGTGTGTGAGTTGGGGGTGCTTATGTGTGCACAGGTGTAGAGGCAAAGGACCATCTTGGGTATTGTTTCTTAGGCATGCTGTCCACCTCTTTCTGAGCCAGTGTCCCACATTGGCCTGGAGCTCACCAATGAGGGCAGACTAGTTGTGATCTTCCTGTCTTTGCCTCCCCAGTTCTGGGATTGTAGACCTATACCACCCTGGGCAGCATTTTATATGGGTTCTGGTAATGGGACTCAGTTCCTCATGTTTGAGAGTCATCCTCCAAGCCCCCCCCCCCTTTTTTTGCTTGAAGCACAAAATGAGGATGAAGAACCTATAAAATGGATTTGGAAATTTACCTTTTACCTTTTCCCAGGAAATGATCAGAACTCATGGACTCGTGGGTATAGTATTCTGTATCATCTCTGTAATAATAATAATTATATATAACTTATATATAAATAATACATTTTTGTTACAAAAGCCATATTTGCAATTTCCCCTTCCCTCTCCCAAAGGTGTTGATTCCATCATCTCTCTTCATCTTGGTCAGATTTACAAGTCTGTTGAAAACTTTTGGTTTTATTGAACTTTACTTATCGAATCCATGCTCTAGGGGTTAAGTTCATGGGCTCTGCACTCCCAGCTCTGGGATGCTTTCTGTGGTGCTTTCTTCCTGACTTCTTTATTTGACTTATTGATTCACTGGCTCTCAATCTTCCCTGCCTTCTGGTCAAGGTACTTAAGAGCACCAGCACCCCCTGTTTGCCTCCCATCTACTCTTCCTAGGGTTTCCTAAATATTAAGCTTATGATGACTAGTTTATTTTTTATGAAGTCTCTAATATCCATTCTCACTAGGATATAATTCATAGACCATGAAAATTTCACACAAGATGAAATTCATAATCATAAAGGACACATTAGTTGTAAGTATCTATTTTCAAGTACCCAATGGATTTTTAAATATTTCCCTAAATGTTGTACAACCACTAACCATTTTTACAATATTTCTACCAACTCCAAAGGAAATCCTATACCCAGTCCCCAACTCTTCCTTGTCCCCACCCTGGTAATCATGGATCTGCTCTCTCTGTCAGTGTGATCTGCCCATCCTGAACATTTCATGTGAATGGGTGCTTATAAAATGTGGCCTTTGTGCCAGGCTTCTTGCAGTTAGTGTAACATTCTTAGCATGTGTCAGTGCTCCTCATTCTGAGAGGAATTCAGAATGGCTCAATCATGGTCCACTGTGAGGATATATCACATTGGTTTATCCATTCATCAGTTGATAGACATCTGGGATGCTTCTCCATTTTGCCTGTTACTTATTACACTTCTATGAACACTTGTCTATGAGATTTTGCAGAAACATATGCTTTCACTTCTGTGTCAATAGCTAGGCCTGGGCTTGCAGGGTCAGATGGCAACTCTACACTCACTAGAATGGTTGCAGGCTGGCTTCAGCCAGCCATGGACAAAGCTTCTAATCCCTCCCCATTCTCCCAGCACTTGTTATTTTCGGTTTAACAGTCATTATGGCCTTCTTAGTGGTTGTCCAGTGTTCTTATTTTGGTTTGGATTTCAGTTTCCATCACAAAGACTGACTTGAGCATTTTTCCCATGGTGCTGACCATTCGTAAAGCTTCCTTGTAAAACTGTCCATGGACGTTCTTTGCCTGTTTTATAGGGTTATTCTTTTCTCAGTCAATGAGTTGTAAGAATTCTAGATAATTTGTGTGCTGGATCCTCATTGGAATATGATTTGCCCATTTTTTTCTCCCATTCTGTGGTTATGTCTTCACATTTGTTATAGTACAGCTTAGGCTGCAAGAATTTTTAATTTTGGGAAAAAAAACCCTCAATTTATCTTTTTTTTTTTTTTTTGGTTGGTGTGTTTTGGTGGTATAGCAAGAAACTGTTGCCTACAGCGAGAACATGAAGATTTATAGTTCAGTCTCCTTTAAAGAATTTTGAACATTTAGCTCCTTCATGAATTTTGAATTGTGTTATGTATGGATGGTGTGAGACAGTGGTTCAAATTCATCCTTTAGCACTTGGTTATCAAATTATCCTAGCATTATTTGTTGAAAACATGGTTCTTTCTATTTTAAAGTGTCTTGACTCCATTGTTGATAATTACTGACCAATGGATTTACTTCTAAAATTTCATTTTAATTCCACTGAGCTCTAACCTAGGTTGTGTCTTGTGGTTTTCAGTAGATGTATCTTATACTTATTTGGATAAATAAATTCTTAAATATTATGTTGTCATTAGTATTATTAAAATAGAATCATTTTATTTCATTTTATGATTACTTCCTGCCAGTGCATAGAAATTTAACTATTTTTTTGCCTATTAATCTTATATTTCAAAATTGCTTAAATTACTCACAGTAATAGTTTTTATGGCTTCTTTAAAATTTTCTGTTCAATATCACGTAATCTTCTAGTAGAGATCATTTTTATTCATCTTTCCAATCCAAACAACTTTTATTTTTTTATTGACTATTTTAGACAGAATGTACATATGCTGATGAGTAGAAGTGGCCAGAGTATATGTCCTTGTCTTGTTCCTGATGTTAGGGGAGAAATAATTGTTTGGTTTCTATAATGAAAGAATATTGGATATTATTATTATTATTATTATTATTACTGAGTGTGTATGTGTGAGTGTGAGCAGGGGCGTATGTGCAGTCATGTGAGTGTGGAGACCAGAGGCAACCTCAGGTATCATCCTCAGGAATGCCATCCACTTCCTTTTGTCTGGACCACCACCAATAGGCTAGACAGGCTGCAAACCCCAGGAATCTGCCTGTCTCAGCCTCCCCAGTGCTGGATTGTAGGTGTATGTCACCATGCTAGTATTTTTTATACAGTTATCAATCTTAGGTCTCCATGCTCGTGTGGCAAGCCCTTGAAGTATTCCTGAACTATTTTTCCAGCCCTCTGTGTTTTATATTGTTTTAATTCAGATGATCATGTTAGTTGTTTTTCTTTTTATCTACTGAATGGGTTATTCATTAATTTTATATGTACAGTAAACATTATACTTAGAGTAGAAATACCACTTGGTTGTAGTGAATAATCATTTTTTAAAAATCATTTTATTTGCAAGGAGAGAGAGAGAGAGAGAGAGAGAGAGAGAGAGAGAGAGAGAGAGAGAGAGAGAGAGAGAGAGAGAGAATGGGCATGCCAGGGCCTTTAGCCACTGCAAAAGAACTCCTCCAGATGCATGTGCCACTTGTACATCTGGCTTTTTGTGGGCACTAGGGAATTGAACTGGGGTCCTTAGGCTTTTCAGGCAAATGTCTTAAGCATTGAGCCATCTCTCCAGCCCCTGATTCATCATTTTTATACTGCTGGTTTCAGTTTGCTAGTATTCTACTAAGTATTCCTTACAAATATTTTTATAAGAAATATTTGATCTATACTCTGTAATGTCTTTTATGGTTTTATTATTGGGATTTTTTATTGGCCTGAAAAAAATAAATGAAGAAACATTGCCTCCTCGTACATATTTTGGAAGCATCTGTGAAAGGTTGGTGCTCATTTTTTAGCTATTTGCTAGAACCTACCATAGAAATCATCTGGTCCTGAAATTGTCTTTGTAACTCAATTATTTGACATAGGTCTATTCAGATTTCCCCTTCTGTTTTTAGTAAGCTTTGGTACTCTGTGTCTTTCTGGTAACTTTTTATTTTCATGAGTCATTAAATTTGTTGGCACAGAATTATTCACAGTATCTGTTGCAATCCTCAATGCAAGGACATTGAGGATTGCCCTGACCAGAAACAGTTTATCGAAGGAAAGAGTTTATTTCAGGGTTACAGATTCTAGGGGAACACCATCAATGGCAGAAGAAGCTGGCTCCCTTCAGCATCCTCAGCAGAGCAAGCTTGACTGCTGGAGCTTAAACTGCTCTGAACATACCTTAGGGCTAGACTTCAATATCTTCCCCAGAGACATACCTCTTCCCCAGTAGGACAGCACACTGGACACTCAAGACTCAAGCCTGAGCCTATGGGCCCACACATTTCAATCACTACAGTATCCCATCGTGGCTATATTTATTTCTGTAACACTAGCCCCTCTTTCATTCATGATGATAGTAATTTCAGTCTCTTTTATTCTTGGTCAGTCAAGCTAAACATCTGTCAGTCTTGTTGATCTTTTCAAAGAACCAGCTTTGTCCTTTGGATTCTCTCTATTGATTTTTCTATCCGCACTTTATTTATTTCTGTTTCAATCTGTATTGTTTCCTTCCTTCTGTTTGTTTGGTTTTGATTTTATTAGCTCTTTCAAATTCTCTCTCATGGAAGGCCAGGCTCCTTATTTATGATATTTTAATTTTTTTATGAATCAATACCATTGTGTATAGTTGTAAATTTCTTTCTTACCATGCTTTAATGACATCCCTTACCTTTTTTTTTTTTTTTTTGGTTTTTCGAGGTAGGGTCTCGCTCTAGCCCAGGCTGACCTGGAATTCACTATGTAGTCTCAGGGTGGCCTTGAACTCATGGTGATCCTCCTACCTCTGCCTCCCAAATGCTGGGATTAAAGGCGTGCGCCACCACACCCAGCTGTTCCCTTACCTTTTTATATTATTCCTTATTCATATCAGCAGATATTCTGATTTCTTTGACCAAGAGTGTATTTATAACTAATTTTTTATCCAAGGTTCATCTCATTTTATTTTATTTTATTTTATTTTTTTATTGTCCATAATGAGTTACATTATTTAATGGGCAAACAATGAGTTGTTATCCCCAGTTCCCCAATGCCCCTCTTCTCCATCCCCAATAGGCTGGGTATCCTCCTCTGTGGGCCAGCTGGAATTTTAATGTCTACATTGTTTTAAGCTTTCCAATTACATACCATTGTTTTCTAATTTGATTACATTGTGGTTGAAGAATACCTTTTGTATGGTGTCAACTAATTTTAAATTAATTAGGACTTATTTGTGGACTACTAAAAATATCCTGTGGAATATTCCCTGTGGACTGGAAAAGACTATGCCTTCTGGTATTAGCTGTTAACAACTATCTATTAGTTCTACTTAGATTGTAATGTTCAAATCTTTTGTTTATCTTATTTTGTCATGTTGTTATAAGCATTATTGATAAAGCAATAATGGAACTGCCAGTTGATATTATTAAATTGTCTTTTTCTCTGATTTTGTCAGGTTTTGCTTCATCTAACTGAGGCTTCAATTGTTAGGAACATGTGAACATGTATTATAAAATAACTGTATATTCTTGAGACATTAATTCTTTTGTCATACAAGTTTTTTGTTTCTAGTAATATTTTGCTTTAAAATCTACTTTATCTATTAGTCTAGTTATTTCAGCTTTTTTTTAAAATTACTGGAATATTTTATTTTCTGTTCTTTCACTTTCAACCTGTTTTTGTCTTTGACTCTCAAGTGAGTTCACACCAATCTCATATTCACTGGGTGTTTTGACCACTTACATTTAATATAACTATGAATAATGGAGGGTTTAATTCTTTCATTTTCCTTTTTTTCTGTAATGTTTGTATCTTTAATTCACATTGGCTCTAGCTTTACACAAAAACGTAGTAGAGAATTTTCTGAGATTGGCTCTGCAGTTCAGAACATTTGCCACTTAAGCATGAGGGCCTCTGGGGCTGGAGACCAGCCTTTTCAACAACTTAGAACCCACTTAAAAGCTGGGCATGGCCATGCACTTCTGTAACTTCAGTTTGTAAAAAACATTGCTGGGGCTTGCTGAAAGATAGCAGCTCCACTCAGGGAACTGAGCGGAAGAGGGGGCGGAAAGATTGTAAGAGCCATGGTGGGGGAGAATATCCAGAGACACCGCCCACCTCAGTACCAACATGCAAAGAGGGGTGAACTGGGTTGACTCCTAGGCTATGCAGAACCCCCTGCCCCATGGACTGATGCAGACTGCCCACGGAGGAGGATATCCAACTGACCAGGCACAGGGAAGAGGGAAATAGGGGAAGTGGAGACATCAACACATTAATCCCTTATTAAGGGTATCTAAGTATGGATAATAATAATAATAAAAAAAGATAGCAGCTCCAGGTTGGGGAAGATACCTCATCTCAAGGAGAGAAATATGTGGATGAATGATAAGAGAACAACATCAAAGTCATTGATCTCTGCATGCACACACGTGAGCCTGTGCATCTGCATACACACGAGCATGCACCGTACATCACACACATGACACACTACAGATATATTCCACACACACATGTACATACACCATACATCACACACATGACACACTACAGATATATTCTACACATACACACACACACACACCTGCAAAAAGATTTTTTTTGTTTTTTTTTTGAGGTAGGGTTTCACTCTAGCCCAGGCTGACCTGGAATTCACTATGTAGTCTCAGGTTGTCCTTGAACTCATGGTGAGTCTCCTATCTCTGCCTCCCAAGTGCTGGGACTAAAAAAGCATGAGCCACCATGCCCAGCTAAAAAGAATTCTTTGAGATTGTATATTTGCCAATTTTCTTATTCAAATAAGATTTATTTCATATATTTTAGATATATGTGATCATGATTACATATATCATCACTAATTATTGTAGAATATTCTACATTGCATATTTTCTAAATTAAATCTTTCACAAAATTCTTCTTTTTCAAAATACCAATGATAGATTTTCTCTTTGTTAATATCACACATACATAAATCTAAATTATATATGTGCTATATAAGCATGCATAATTTAAAAATCTTACTTTTGTCATTTTGTATCAAATGTGTCTATTTATTTATAAGTAAAAACAAGTAATATGAATTTGAATATTGTTTATCCAATATGGGATTTCTATTTTTGAATAAGTGAGTTTGTCTACTTGCCATTTGGTTCTAGGAGACCTTATTATTTTTGGATATTTAATCGATTTTTTGAACTGGGATTTCGTTTCTTGGATGATGGAATTTCTGATTCCATTGCAAATACTTCATAACTTTCCTCTCATACTTTCAGTGTTTGGGTTTTTCATGATATACTAGCAGAGTGGCTTCACATTCCAGCTTACTAATTATTTGGTTGTATCTGTTTTCCTAAGTTTTAAAAACTGTGATCAAATATACATAACAAGAGCATACTATTTTAGGAATGTAAGTGTGTAATTCAGTGGCGTTAGGTCCATTCCCAATATTTTGGAAGTTTCATCATTATCCATTCCCATCACTTCTCCACCCTCTCAAAGACAGTGGGCACCATACAGCCATAATTCCTCATTCCGTTTTCCCTTTGTCTGCTGCTAACCTCTGTCCTAGTTTCTGTCTTTATGGATTTGTATATTTTGAGTACTAATCTAAGTGGAATCATAAAATATTGGTTCTTTTGTGTCTGTATCATTGCACTTAGCATAACTTTCAGGGGTTATCCATTTTTCAGTATGTATCTGGATTTTGTTTAAGTCTGAATAATATTCTATTGTAATTTCATCCCATATTTTGTTTATCCGTGAATTTATTGATGGAGATTTGAGTCGTTTCTATCTTTAGTCTTCTGTGAATAATGCTGCTTTGACAAGTGTCTGTCTGAGTCCCCACTTTCAATTCTTCAGGGTGTACACTTAGAAGTAGAGCGGCTGGATCATATGGTAATTCTCTGTTTACATTTTTGAAAAAAACGACCACACTGCTTCCCACAGTGACCACATTATTTTACTTTCCAGCCAATACACAAAGCAATACACAAAGGTTCCATTTTCTCCATATTTTCACCAGCCTTTGCTATTTTCTGGGCCTTAATTTTGTTACTTTTAGTAATAATCATAGTAATAGATACAAAATGGCATATCATGGTTTTGGTATTGTCTTCTTTAGTGGCTAGTCGTGTTCTTTTCATAGGTTTACTGGCCATATGTATATCTTCTTTGGTGAAATACCTATTTACATCCTTTGCTCACTTTACTATTGGGAGTATCAGGTTATTTGCCTTTCTTTTGTTGAGTTGTAGGAGTTCTTTTTGCATTCTCAATATCAATATGATATCGGGTATATGATTTTCAGATATCTTATTCCATTATGTGGGTTGTCTTTTCTACTTTCTTGATAGTGAACTTGGATGCACAGGAGTTTTTAATTTGCCATAGACAAATTTATGTATTTTTGTACTTTGTGTTTTTGGTGTCATACTCAATAAATCTTTGTTAAATCTTATGTCATGAAGATTTTCTCCTAATTTTTTTCTAGGATATTTTTATAGCTTTTATTTGTAGGACCTTGATCAAGTTTGAGGTAATAACTCAGCTATAGTGTTAGGTAACTATATAACTATTTTTTTTCAGCAGGAGATATATAGTTCTCTCAGCTCCATTTGTTGAAAAGTTTTCCCATGATGCATTGAATGCTCTTGGCTTTCTTGTCCACAACAAATTAGTTATTTGTGTGGGAATTTATTCCTGAATTCTCAATTTTTCCATTGGTCCATGTGTCTTCTCTTATACCATTACCACAGTGTTTTGATTATCATAACTGTGAGATAAGTATTGAAATGGGCAAACATGAATCCTCAAGCTATATTCTTTTTATCCCAAGATTGTTTTGGCTATTTGGGATCTCTTGAGAGTTTCTATGGATTTTAGATGGGTTATTCCATTCCATCAAAAGATGTTCTTGGGGTTTCATAAGAATTGTTTTAATATGTGGATTATTTGAGGTATTATTATCATATTCAAAAGATTAAAATTTTTATCCCACAATGAGGACATTGCTCTTACTTACGTCTTAATTGATGAATGAGCTAGCTAATTATTCAAATTTACTTCAGCAATGTTAATAGTTTCCAGAGCAGTCTTTCATTCCTTGGGTAATTTCTAAATAATTATTCTTTTTATGGTATCTTAAATGGAGGTGTTTTCATTCCCCCTTTTTTATTATTTTTCATAGCAACTGACTCGTGTGTGTTAATTTTGTATACTGACACTTTGTGGAATTCATTTATTAATTCTTGTTTTTGTGTGTATGGGAATGTCAAGATTTGTACATATGGAAGGTCATAGCATCTTTCACTGGAGATAATTTTTTAAAATTTGAATAAAAATTACTTTTATTTCTTTTCTTTGCCTAATTGCTCTGGATAGAACTTCCATTTCTGTGTGGAATATAAGTAATAAAATAGTGCATCATTGCCTCATTTCAGATCTTTGAGGGGAAAACTTCAACCTCTATTGAGTGTGGTTCAAATTGTGAGTTTTTATATGCAGCTTTTATCATGTTGAGAAATTTCATTTTATTCCTGTAATACACCATTGAGCATTTTAAACAATAAATGGTCTTGTGTATACTTTAATTTTATGGATTCAGCATATGAATTCGTTCTCATATGTCACACAATCCAATTGTGTGATGGTGTGAAATCTCTGCAACATGTTTCTAGCTTTGGTTTGCTAATATTGTCAAGTATGTTTGCACCAGTATTCAGATAGGATCTTTATCTGTAGCTTTCATAGTTTTGTTTGGATTTGGGGTTTTCTTGAGAAAACTTGCCATTAGTTCATCTCTAAATGTTTGGCGACAGCCATTGGTGAACCGTCTGGTCCTGTGTTTTTCTTCCTGAACTGTTCTTCTTAGGACTTGGGACAATGTCCTTGTTAGTGATACATCTGCTCAGGTTTCATTTCTTCACCCATCAGTACTGGTAGCTTGTTTTAGCAGGTTGTCTATTCCATTTACATAGTAGTAAATAGAGTAGCCTCTATTTGTTGGGACACAATTCCTATAATGCTTTTTAAAAAATATTTTATTTATTCATTTTCAAGCAGAGAGAGAGAGAGAGAGAGAGAGAGAGAGAGAGAGAGAGAGAGAGAGAGAGAGAGAGAGAGAGAGAGAGAGAGCACACCAGGGCCACCACCTTGTGGGTCTGGCTTATGTGGGTCCTAGGGAATTGAACCCGGGGCCTTATGTACTGGAGGCAAGTGCCTTACCCGCTGAGCCATCTCTCCAGCCCTATAATGCTTTCTTATAGCCCCCTTTTTGCTTCTGGAAAATCAGAGTGAAGTCACCGCTTTATTTCTGATCCAGTATTTTGAGATATCCCTTTTTTTCTTAATCTTGCTAATGGTTGGTCAATTTTGTTGAAGAACCAACTTTGAGTTCATTGAGGTTATTGTTTTTCTTTCCTCTATTCACGCATACTTTAAACTTTATTATTCTCTTCCTTCTTCCAGATCCGCATTTAATTTGCTCCTTTTTTCCCCTAATTACTTAAGGTGTAAAGTAAGGTAACTGAAATCCTTGTCTTGTTAAAAATGTGTTCACTGCTATGACTTTCCTTGTTAGCATTCTTCTGTCTCATCCCACAGCTTTGTGGGGCTAGACTTTCATTTTCACTTGGCTCAAGGTGTTTTGTTTTTAACGTCTTTATTTTAAAATAACTTTTTTTGCAAGGGAGGGAGGGAGAGAGAGAGAGAGAGAGAGAGAGAGAGAGAGAGAGAGAGAGAGAGAGAGAGCGCATGGATATGTCAGGGTCTCTTGCCACTGCAAACAAATTCTAGATGCATGTGCCACTCTATGCACCTGGCTCCACATGGGTACTAGGGGGATTGAACCTGAGCTGTCAGGCTTTGCAAACAAGCATCTTTAAATGCTGAGCCATCTTCCCAGCCCTCTAGGTATTTTCTAGTCACCCTTGTGATTTATTCTTTGCCCCATTAGTTTTTAAAGAGTGCGTTGTATAATTCTCACATCTGAAAATTCCAATTTTCCGTAAATTATTGTTTTCTAGTTGTATTCCCTTGTGATCAGAAAGGATACTAGTAATGCCCTTGATGTTTTAAAATAAATTAAGACTTGTCTTGTGACCTAACATGTGGTCTTTCCTGGAAAATTTACCACAAGAAATTGAGAAACATGTAGATTATGGTGTTTTTACATGCAGTATACTGCATGTCTGTTAGGTTTACTTTGTTTATAGTGTATTTTTCATTGATGTTTTGTTTGCTCCATCTTCAACTTAAAGTGGGGTCTATGAGTTTTTTGAAATATTTTAACTATTGTGTTGTCATTTTTCTCAATCTTTAATTATCTTTTCCACAATAAACTGAGTTTGCTTAATGGTTGCAGTATCTTTTCTTAGATTTCCAAGAAATACACACATACACACGCATTTATCTATGTGCATATGTGTGTATCTGTGCTCCATGTGTGATTTTTTTCTTTTTAAAATAATTTTATTTATTTGGAAGGAGAGAGAGAGAGAGAGAGAGAGAGAGAGAGAGAGAGAGAGAGAGAGAGAGAGAGAGAGAACAGATAAAGAGGATGGGCGCACCAGAGCATCCAGCCACTGCAAATGGACTCCAGATGCATGTGCCACTTTGTGCATCTGGCTTTATGTGGGTACTGGAGAATCAAACTGGGGTTGTTAGGCTCTTCAGACAAGCAGATTAACCACAGAGTCATCTCTCCAGCCCTCCACGTGAGATTTTTAACCCCTTAGGTATTATGCCTTCTATTTGTTGCACACATTGTCTCTTTTGTTACTGGATTTCCTCCAGTGGTTTTGGAGTCACCATGATGCATTTGTCTTTGTGTTTGTGGGTCCCTATTCCCTCCCCTCTGGGTGCTGCCTCACTATCATGGCCTGCTTCTTACATTGGGGTGGGTGCTTTTGGTGGCAGGGTGGGGAAGCAGGACTGGATTTCCTGCTCACCTGTGTTTTGAGTGCTGCCTGCTTGTCTTTTCCCTGCCCATAGTGCCCAGGCTTATTATAGCCACGTCTGGCTGTGCTTGTTGCAAGAGGAGGAGGAAAATCATTCTCCTAGATACCTGTGTCCAGGGCCACTTTCCTGGCCGTGTCTCAGCCATCTCGGGACTTAAAGTCCATCTGGAACACCTGCCTGCTTCATGCTCTGCATCTGATTGATGTGTTTGAATGGAGACCATGTGCACTGTCTTCTTTTCACACGTCAGTTAGCACAGAAGCCTGTTTTATTGTAAGGCATTCGTGCTTGTTTGCGTGATGCTTTCATGTAGCAACAGCAGGACTGAGCCATGGCATCAAATCTATATTACTTATTTCTTTACAAGCAACTTTGCTGATTCTTATTAGGAAGCTCTTAAATAGTCCATTTATTCATAATAATAGAGCAAAGGCCAAATACATAATGACCCTCTTGCCAGGAAGAGTCTCCTTCTATGAAACAGGAGCAGATTTTAGTGTGTCTAATGTCTCTGCCTTGTTTAATAGACAGTGTGGCGAGATGTCACATTAGCCTGTAGGGAGGCAGAGACTGTGGGCATAGGACAAGACTAGGAAGCATGTTCATTAACTTTAAGAGAACATGTAATTTAGTTAAAGAGAGAAAGTCTAGGGCTGGAGAAATGGCTCAGCAGTTAAGGCACTTGGTTCCAGTATCTAAGGCCCCCAGTTCAATTCCCCAGGACCCACATAAGCCAGACCCGCAAGGTGGTGGTGGCCCTGGTGCGTGCTCTCTCTCTCTCTCTCTCTCTCTCTCTCTCTCTCTCTCTCTCTCTCTCTCTCTCTCCTCTGCTTGAAAATGAATAAATAAAATATTAAAAAAAGAGAGAAAGTCTCCATTGTGCCCCCCTCTCCCAAGAAAGAAGCCAACAATACAGAACAGTATTTCAGCAAAATTGTTGGCTATGTTACCATCTCAATATATAATAGCACTCCGAGAAGGAAGAGGTGTCTCAATCTATCAATTCATGAAAGTTTGATTTGTACACCCCCAAACTTTCATTTTTAATCCTTTAAATTTGTCAAATTTTTGGCATTAGATATTATGCAGCAGGACTAAGAGATGTTCATTGGAAAATAGATTTTAAATGTCTTTGCTCAATTAAAAAAAGCCTGATCAGTTTTAGCTTTATAAATCACCTTTGTCAACTCAAGCCACAATCTTTCCTTCCTTTTTTCCATCCTGTCTGATGTCATTGGAAACTGAAGCCTGACTTTTTGGGGCTATAACATGTAAAGGTCAGACAGTTCCAATTATTATTGGCAACTGGGTATTGGTGGGCTCTGGTTGCACGGGGACATTCTGGTGGCCTCACAGACATAATAGTAGACTCTTGGTTGAGCGAAGCTTGGGGAGGAATGGGCTGCCCGAGGAAGACCCTGGACCTGCGTCTTTTTCTATAGGATGGAGAGTGGGAAGAGGCATTTGAATGTTCACAGAGTGGCTTCTCTTGGCCAGCGTTTCCGAACATCCCATGGAGCAGTGTCAACTGTAATATAAAATGTCCTAGAAGTCTCGCAATTTACGAGTTTAATGGCACACCTGAGGATTACGAGGTTTTTCCATCCACTCCTAACAGCCCAATGACTGATTTAGCAGAGAGGAAGCACGATGAATAATCCTGATCACTTTCTAACAGTTTTCCTGTCTCGCTGACTTTGGAGATTTAGGGTACAGCACTTGTAGGGATTTGCATGTCTTTTTGGTCATATTTTAAACTCACACTCAAAGGATGAAGAGAAAGAATGGTTCTTAGATATAAATATTTCATTATTTGAAAGTGGGATTATTTTGCAGATCTAAAGCTCTTCATTGCTCATCTGCTTTTTAGTTTAATTGGATTTCTTTTCTTTTGAAATAAGGGCTTCTTTGCATTGTTGCTCTGTTGCTAATATTTGCCTGAAGACCAAGGATATAGGACAGCTGTGTGGAGGTTCAAGCTGTGGTCCTAATTCTTTTGTAAAATTATATATATATATATATATATACAATACAATAATATATTATTGTATGTTAATGTATAAGTTAATGGGTATACATTAAATCTATGCATTAATGCACTTCTATATATGCACACATGGTGCTTTGATAAAATGTTCCTTCCCTCTTTTTACTCTCTCCCAGATCTAGTTAATTAGTTCTTAGTTTGATAGCTTTAAAATCTGTAAATGGTGATAATAATAAAGGTACTTTTCTTGAAGGTTTAAAAAATAGTTTTATTTATTTGCAAGGATATAGAGAAAGTGAGAGATGAAGAGAGAGAGAGAGAGAGAGAGAGAGAGAGAGAGAGAGAGAGAGAGAGA
>PVHP010007087.1:0-59217 GCA_004024765.1 Zapus hudsonius
AGCCAATGAGAGGAAAGCATTTATTTTGGCTTACAGTCTCCAGGGGCAGCTTCATGATGGCAGGGGGAAGCATGGCATGAGCAGAGGCTGGACATCATTTCTGCCATAGACAAGAGCAACAGGAGAGTGAGCTGAACTCTAGCGAAGAGAAGCTATAACACCCCTAAGCCCACCCCAACAATGCACCTCCTACAGAAAGACCCCAAATTTCCATCATCTGGGAACCAAGCACTCAAAACATATGCATTTTAGGGGGACCCGTAATTCAAACCACCACTGGGCCCAGTTGCTTTCTCTTCCCTCAGGTTGTTCCTTATTTGTAAGTAGAACTGAGGGGGTAGAGTTCCTTGGCCAGCTGTAATCCTTGGGTTATTCATTCATCCTCCATCTATCCAGCCAGCCAGCTATCTGTCACTCACTGAATTCCTCCTGTAGGATACAGCTTTTGAGGCAAGGCACCTCTTTCCTCAAGCTGCTCACAATATTCTCAGCGCAACAGTGGATCGAACAGATGTGCCACACAGTGTCAAAGTGAGAGAATCCCAAAGCCCAGATCAGATGCCAAGAGAAAGTACCTGCTGGATGTGCCAAACTCTTCCTGCCGTGGTTAGGGCAAGTGATCCTAGGTTAGGGTTCCTAGCCTGTAGAGCGAGGGGCAGTCTACCAGGTAAGAGCGTTTACACACGCGTGTGTACACTACACCGTTCGATGCTTCAAAGACACAGTAGTGCGAATGAGTGAAAACAGAAGGGATGGGGTGACTCTATGGAAGAGAGCTCACCTGGTTAACACAGACGGTGGTTCTAGAGAAGAGAGCTCACCTGGCATACATAGATGGTGGCTCCAGAGAAGAGAGCTCACCAGGCTTAGATCAGGCCCCCAGGTTCCATATCCAGAACCCCAAACAAACCCAGGAAGAAGCTCAGAGGTTTCTGAGGCCTTTGAAGGAGGCTTGGCTATAGGTGGAGGTTCCCTCTCCACCTCTCTGGCTCTCTGAGTTGTAGTCCGCTAGTTTACAGGAAGCCCCAAAGCTGTTAAGGACAGGATTTGTGTCACTGTGTTTTAGGAAGTCCCCTGTGGTGGCTGACAGCAGGTAATTGCTAGGCAGCTCAGCTGGGGGCTGTTTCACTAATTCTGACCACAGAGGGTGGGCCCGCCTAGCCAAGGCAATGGCAGAAGTGGATGACAGGATGCAAATTGACAGGTCTTGTCCAAGTGGCCCCAGAGCTCCCCAGCACCCCAGTGCATTGCTCACCTCATAAAGGTCCTGGCCTCCTCCTGATGCTCTGTGGCTGTTTGTTCAGACACTGCTCACGAGGAACCAAGCATTCCTAAAATACTTTTTCCCTCTACCTGGAAACACTTGGGTGGTTTAATCTGTTTTCTGAAATAACAAAAGCAATTAGACTAATTGCCTTTAGAATGGGGCACTCATAGACAACAACCTCAACACCACCTAGGAGGCTGCAGGCAGGCTCCTTCCAGGCTCATAATTTATGGAACAATTTGTGTGTCCTGTCACAAGCAAAGCCATCTCAGGAGGAGTAGGGCATACCTGGTGGGCACCAGTGCCTCCCTTCAGAGCCTCAACAGATGGTGACTGCCTACCCACCACAGGGGAGGGAGGGCAACACCTCCTTTCACCCTGGCACTGTGGCCTTGCCTTAGTACCCTGTGGTATTCCTTCCTAGTGCATGACTCTCGTGGTTTGCACAAAGCTCCATTCTGATGGGCAAGACCAGACTCGTGGGACCACCTGGGGACCATCGAAGACCACCAACACAGGACAGGGAGGGATGGTGACCGGGCTGTGTGCATGTTGGTTCAAGTCCTGACACAGTGAGCTACCCATTTGACATTGTGTCATAAGAGGGTAAGGGGAGGTTGTTTCCTTGGCATTAAGACTTTCCCTCCTAGAGGGAGAAGAGACGCTTAAGCAACGTGCTAGGCTTAGGAATGTCAGAAAGTTACAAGATGTCCAAGGCCCCTGTGGAAGGTTATATATAGGCAGTAATGATTTCTGTGGGAGGGGAGACTCCAGGGGTGCAGCACCCATGCTCTGGTGGGCTTTTCTCCCATGCTCCCTCGTTCACCAAGATAGACTTGGGTGGAGTCGCTTTTTTGGTCTGTTATTGGTGCCTAGAATAGACAGACATCTGTTTCCATCTCCCACAAAAGAGGGAGATGATCCCATCATGGCGTTGGTTTGCAGATGGAGCCCTTCCAGAAACTTCTGGGAATGACAATAGCTGCCTGTTAGCGCAGAGCGCCTTCTGGACCTCTAGCTACAGTGGCATCAGGAAGACAGCCTCACCATGTAGGAGGCTAGTCAGCAAGCCACACTCTGGACTGAAGCTCCAGGGCTCAGCCCTGAAATTCTTCGTGGACCAGCATGGAGCATTCTCTCTCATCTGTTCCTTGTTAGAAAACATATGTGGTCACTTTAAGAGGCCCCTTACTGCCTGGGGCCCAAGGGTCCTACCCAGAACCTTCGGTGCTCTCAGCACATAGGCTGAGGCACATGGAGTAGAATTTTCTCTCTTCTTCCAAAATTTCAGTACCAACAGAGCTTTCATGTTCTTCAGAAGCTGAGCCTCTCTCTGGCTTTCGTGACCCATCCTGCTCTTCCTTGACCTACTAACTTCTGTAATACAACTTTGCCCTGGTGGTAGTTTGGATGTATGTCTCCCATAGACTTGGGAGTTTTTTTTTTTAATTGTCTATAATGAGTTACATTATTTAATGGGCAAACAATGAGTTGTTATCCCCAGTTCCCCAACGCCCCTCTTCCCCATCCCCAATCAGATGGATATCCTCCTCCGTGGGCCGTCTGGATCAGTCCTTGGGGCTGGGGACCATGGATAGCCTGGGAGCCAGACTCTTGGGATGCTCTGAGAGATGAGAGATGCACTATGCGAGCTGTTGAAGGAGAGGCTACTAAAAATAGATTCTAGCTAATTCAGAAATGTGTATCTCAGTTAACCTATACTGATCTCACTCTCTGATGGAGATTCTGTTTGTATCTTTCAGAATGCAGAGAGAGAGCTGTGGCTCATCCAACCCTACCAATGAACCAATGAATAGCTGACATCCTGACAAGAGATGAGCCACCCCAGACATACCAGGGAGGATCCATATGGAACCCCACAGGGAATGATGGGATGAACAAGTGACCCATAGCCACAGCCAATCGGCCAACACAGGATAAGCCAGTGAGACAGACACCAATGATTTTTGACACAACCTAAATCAGAAGTACAGAGACCCCCTAAGTTAAGTCCTCAACAATAGAACAGCCTTAATACTCACCCACCACGACTCAGGGAACTGAGCAGAAGAAGGGGCAGAAAGATTGTGAGAGCCCTGGTGGGGGAGAATACCCAAAGTCGTGCCTCCCCCTCAGTAACAACACAGTAGGGCCAGTAGAACCGGACTCGGGAGTTTTATGAAAGCTTGTAACTTGTATTTCCAGCCTCCTGGCTGGAAGAGGTGTCACCGGGAGCAGATCCTGGGGTCCAGCCCTAAGGTATTACTGGGGTGGGTCTGATTCTAGCCCAAAGGAGTGCCAAGGGCTTAAGCTCTCCCTGCCTGGAGTTCCCTGCTGTTTGGCTGCGGGTTGGTGTTCTTGCTTGTGGTGCTGATTGTGTGGTTGTGTCTCTCACTTAGATCTATGAAAGAGGGCCAGCTTTCTCCGCCATTGTGGAATTTCCCTGGGACCTAAAATAAATTCCTTCTATCAACTGTGTCTGGTTCATTCCGGCAACCTGAAGCTGAAGCCATGGGAGATTAGGAGCTAGATTCCTTTGAGGCCATCAGAGGCCAGCCCACTATGACCTCACAAAACTTTGTCACACTCCCCCTCTAGTCAGGGTTTTGACCCACCTAGATGAAGGTGGGTCACTCATGAGGACCCACCTCCAGCACGACTTTTATAAACAAGGCAGAGCTGAGTGAAGCACCCCGACCCCTCCAGCTTTCCCATCTGGCTGGTTCCAGGTACTGAGTGTAATCTCTCTCTCTCTCTCTCTCTCTCTCTCTCTCTCTCTCTCTCTCTGATCTTGCCTCTGGCAGGATTGGAGGGAGAGAAAAGAAAATTACTTTATTATGGGTTTTATTTTTTCAATTTTCTTTAAAAGCGTGTATCTTTTATTTATTTATTTTTGATGATTTTTCTGAGGCTATCAGGCCACGTGGTGATGGGTTGCCTTTCTTTTTACTCCGTTCCTTTCCCTTTCTCCCTGATCCTAATAATAAATAAACATGTGTGATACTTGTTTAAAATGCTCTCTCCATCTGAGTCGTCAATTCCTTGGCATGCTTAAGATACAAACTTGGGGTTTGGGGGTTGTAGCACAATTTGGCCACCCCACCCCCTGCTGCACACCACACCCCTAAAGAAATCAGTCTCGGCATTTCTTTCTACCAAAGCAACCCCTTTTGTTTCAGTGCTTTTACACTTCTGGGCCCCAGGGTCTGCCAAGGGGCTTCTGAGGGACATGACAGTCATGACCAACCTCCCCTCCAGGATTTCACAGCTCAGTGGGGAAACAAGACACCTCCTCTCCACTGCTCAAGTGCAAGAGAATGGCCCCTGACCTGCAGAGAAGATGCACCAGGCAAGGGGTGAGAGTGTGTGGAGGGGTGACATTCCCTGCTAGTTCTGTCAGGAAGCACACTTGGAGTCCAGGCCCCCAGAGGCTGAGCAGAACATGAAAGGAGACATGGAACAGGCAGCTTGAGCAAGAAGGGAGGCAGAAATGTCTTCCAGGGGCTGGTGGTCTCCCTAGGCCAGGATGTGATGGGCAGACCTCTGCAGATGCGGCCCCTCCCCTTGAGTGGAAGGTGTCTAATTAGAGCTACAACCTAGATGCTAAAACTGATTGGTCAAATATGAACCAATCAGCTGTCTCTTTGACTCACCTGGGAAGAACTTAAATTCTCTTCCCTAGAGGAAGACATTCCTCTTCCTCTCCCACGTGGCAATGGAGTAAAGAGACTGCTGATCCAGGCCTTAGAGAAGGGAAGGCCTTCCTCCCCCACCCCAGCTAATGACTAGGGTGGGGGCAGGGTCTAGACCTTTTCCCTCATAGTCCTCTCCTTCTCATAATAGGAGCTTTCTGTTATCTTTTCTTTGGCTGCTTATTTAGCTAAATAATATAAGTTCTGTTAAACTCTCTGACATGTGTTTTCCCCACACTGGTGGCTGGAGAACTCTGTAACTTCCCACTGGTGACTGGGAGACTTTTTCATCCAATTTCCCTTTTTTTCTAAATTAATAAATTAGAATAAATGTGTGTAATTAAAATTCATTTCTGCCCCCGTGTACAATTCTTCTGCACTGGAGGACACGAACTCGGGGAAGGGGGGGGGAATTCAATGGTAAAAGCCAAATATAACTGTATCAAGATTTTCCCCGTATAATGATCCGTATCAAGGAGCAGGAGCCAGAGGAAAGCCAGAGTAGAAAGACCATGAGGGGCAGCTGGCGAACAGAATGAACAGCATTCAGATTCGCCTGCTGAGTGAGCAAGGGGAGTTGGCTGTGTATATGGAGTTACCTGTTAGGTGAGTTAACCTGTCGTGGGAAGAAAGAACAGAAGGATACCCATTGGGGGGGGGGCTGAGATGGGCTGAATTGCCTGGGATGGGGTGCAGATGTGTAGACAGGTTTGGCACCCAGAGGCAGAACCAAGCAGATTTGATGCAGTTGGTTGCACACGCCGTTCCTGGAGGTGGGTACGACAAGGGACATGAACAGAGTGGAGGAGTTGGTGGCTGAAGTAGACTGGCTTTGCCTTGGCCACATGAAGGCGGAGATATCAAAAAGCATGTCATTCAAGTAAAAAAATGAGAGTGGGACTTAAAATGATAGGGTGGACACATGCTTTTATTTCCTCTTCCAAGACTCCATTTAGGTGACTTGAATCACAGGGGCTGGGGAGGTAGCTCAGCCAGTAAAGCACTTGCCTCACAAGCATGAAGACCCAAGTTTGACCCCCCAAATCCATATACAAATTCTGGGTGTCATAGCATGTACTGTATCCTAGCTGGGGAGGCTGAGATGGACTGGCCTGGGGCCTCCTGGCCGGCCAGTCTAGCCTCCCTGCAGAGCTTCAGGCAAACGAGCGATCTTGTCACTAAACAAAAAAGGCAGGTCGGGGAGATGGCTCAGTGGTTAAAGGCGCTTGCTTGCAAAGCCTGCTGGCCTGGGTTTAATTCTCCAGTACCCACGTAAAGCCAGATGTACAAAGTGGCACATGTATCTAGAGTTTGTTTCCAACAGCAAGAGGCCTGGTATGGTTATATGCATATTCTCTCTCTCTGTCTCTCTCCCCCACTCCCTTTCCTCACAAAGTAAATAAACAAACCAAAAAGGTGGTGGTTCCACTGTTCTTTGGTTAAATAGAGGTATTATGCTCATCAAACAGCTTTCTAAATGTATTTGCTTATGCCCTTTCATTAATGCTGATCTTGCTTTTGGTTAGAGAAGGTTTTATAGAAGGCAGTGAATCCCAGGGAGAACTAAGACCTATCAACATGATAAGAAGAGAAAGCAGGGTTCCTAGTATTGGACCAGTCACTCTATCATACCTGCCAGGGACCATTGCAGAAGAAATTGCAGGTTGAATACGAGTGTTGCTCTCACCGCTAGCCAGAGAATAGTCTCCATGGAAATGGCAGGGGACTCAAGACTCATCCAAGCAGACAATAAGAGGTTGTAGAGTTCAACCTACAGGAACCTGAAGGAGATTTCTAACATGCCCTCCAAGACTCTGAACGCTGACAAAGAGGGAGCCAGAAAGGCCATGAGAGCCACAGGGTAGGAGGTGTGAGGCACCATTCTCCCCACAGGAACTGACTAGAGCCTTCCTGATACCCACACAAGACTTGCACTGTTCTGAGGCCATAAGCATTTTGGCATCGAGGGAGGCGGAGGACAAAAGGAAGAAACAACAGAGGAAGACTCTCTTGAAAGAAGAGGTCCTTCATGGGATGAATGGAGGAGAGGGGACAGAAGAGGGTCACGTGATGGAAACAAGACCAAGTTACAGTATGTTCATATATTAAAGTTCCCAATAATTTTTTTAAAAGGGGCGGATGGCACCTGAGAGGAAGGGTAGCCAAAGTTATTCTCTGGCCACCACACGTGTGTGCATGCACACACAGATGAATGCAATACAAACACTACCCATTCATTAAAGCTTAAGAGGGCTGGAGAGATGGCTCAGTGGTTACATATACTCCCTGTGCACACATGAGGGCCAGAGGGAGCTGAAGACCTCGTAAGTACGAGTCTCTAGAAGACATATCAGGTGCTGGGCATGGCCACATGTGTCTGTAACCCTAGTCCTGTGAGGAGTAGAGACTGGAAACGTGTCAGGGCTCATTAACAGTGAGCTCCCAAATCAGTAAGAGACTCACTTCTCAGGGAAATACAGACAGGTGACTGATGGAGGGGATACCTGACGTTCTTTTCTGGAAGCCTCAGGTGAGTGCACAGAGCGCACTGGACTATACATCAGTACATACACGTACATACACCACACACACCATACCACATGCCACATATGCCACACCACAATAACCACACACACACACACACACACACACACACACACACACACAGAAATCACAACAACAAAGAGAATGAGAGAAGCTTACTCAGCGATCAAAGGATTTAAGTCCATTTCTGGAACATTCTTGGGACAGAGAACACCCCAGTCCACAGCCCAGAACATATGCCGAGGGGGCTGCCACTGTAAAAGGAACCCACCTCCGGAATCACACTTCCCCCAGAGCATGGGCAAGTTGGAGAGAAGGGAAAGTGTTTATGGAAAACTCCCTATGCAGGAAGAAATGTTGGAAGGTTCTTTTCTTTAAAAAGTAGGTGAGCTGGAGGAAGAGAAGCACTGTGGTTCACGTGGGCATTAGCACTTTCCTTCCTGTGGACAGGCACAGAGGAGGGGCAGCCCACATAATGCCCAGCCCAAGGCCCCATCCTAACGTGGAAAGAGTCAGCACCCAAAGCCTGCCCTGGAAGGAGAGCTTCTCTATGGGCCCTAGTATCTTGGTATATCTGCATGGTAATGGGTAGCTCAGAATCAGGAGACCTGCACAAAATACCCAGAACAGACCACGAAGAACCAAAGACCAGCGGGTTACCAAACAAGAAACAAGAAACAAGCCCACAGCAGGAAGCCATGTAACAGACAACACAAGAAGTCACGGAAAACTAGCCATTGCTAACTAGGAATGCTGCCAAGGGAAAGCCTCATCTGGAGCTGGGTGTGATGGTCCCAGCCTGTCACCCCAGCACCCCAGAGGGGAGGGTTAGGACATCCTTGGCTACACAGTACATATAAGGCCAGCCTAGGATATCTGAGACTGCCTCAAAAAAAGAGTGATTTTTCTAAAATTCAGAGTATAAAGGACAGTGTGCTTGGAGATGAAAAGCACGATTCCTGATATAAAAAGTTCAATACCAGGACAGGGCAATGAATCCAAGAGAAATTTCTAGAATATAGAATAAAATCCATAAAGGACAATTTTGAGGGGGAAAAAAAGTGAGACAGGAAATATTGCTCCAGGATGGTTCATATCCAATTACGATTTCCAGAAAGACAGAAAACTGATAAGAGAAAATGGTGGAAAAATTATATACATAAATACAACTGCTTTCCTATGAGGAAGGATGTGTGCCATTAGGTTGCAGAACACATAGACAGGGCTGTTAGAGCCAGACACATCAGTGCAAAATGGTGTAACACCAAGGGTATTAATTAATTTCTTTACCACAGACTTTTTGCATTCATTTTAATTTATAAAATATTGCCTTAAAATATGATTTCTCTTGATGATTGTTTCTGTTTGGAGGCAACAAGTGCCACGGCTACTTCATCCCAACCCCAGCTCTGTTCCCTGGGCCAGCACCAGGTAAAGGGCGTTACAGTTCCCAGTCTGCAGGCCTTGAAGAAGAAACAAAGGCTGCACCACCTGAAGGAGGCGGAGCCCTCATGAATGGGAGTAGTGTCCTTACTAAAGAAGCCCCCCCCCAGAGACAGACACCTCCCCCCTTCTGCCAGGTGAGGACACAGCTGGAAGGCATCCTCTAGCAAGTGGGTCTGCTCCAGACATGGAATCTGCTGGTATCACATGTCTTAGACTCCAGAAAAAAAAAAAATCCATAAACTTCCATTGTGCGTAAGTTACCCAGTTTATGGTATCTTGGTACAGTATCCTAATGGAGCACGACATGGAGGAGCCTCGTGACTTTCAAATAGATTCGATGTGTCGCCTACAAGGAACAAGAATTGGACTCTGTATCAGCGACACCTTTAGAAGTATGGAAGGACCCTTCTCTCTTCTGAGATAGGCAAAGTATTTTCCATCCTGTTGGTTTGTACTTGCCTGGGGCCATCTGACTCACTCTCAAGAGTAGGGAGGTGAACAGGACTTGTCACTGCTAAGGGTGGGTGAGCCTTCCCCATGATTATCATCCTTATCCATGGCGACCTTAGAGGCCACACACAGAAGCAAGCTGGTCCCAGAATTTCTGTGTGGAGCAGAGAGACCCTCTCTTCTGACATTGCAAGGGGACTTAGATTGTGACAGGGGTGTGCAGAGGGTACCAGTGGCATTCCAGCAGGGATGGTTGATGATAAGGATTCTATTCCCCAAACTATTAGGAGAAACATTTTTATTGGGATTCGATGTCCGGCCAATCAAGTACAAAGATAGGCTAAAAGCACTTTCAGACATTCCAGGGACGGAAACTTAAACTCCTGTGCATGCTTCATTGGGAAATCGAGAAGGTGTGCTCCAGATAAGGGAAAGAATAAAGCGAGGAGGGAAATTCAGACTGTCCTGGGAAGGAGAGCACAGCTCAAAAGAGGTTCCCGAAGAGAAGACTTTAAGAAGAAAAGGACCGTGATGAAGAAGTACCAGGTTGCTTGGGCCCCGTGACCCGGAGACGCAGGATGCTGGATTCAGAGGAGGACAGTGGGGTGTGCTTTGACTGTCTGGAGGTCAACAGTTCATAGTAATGCGAATGTGATGGACACTGACTCGCATCCTGTTCTGTATGCCAAATGCCGTCAACTTTTAGCATCCGTGTAGACCAATGATGGTAATCTATCCATACGCTGGTCTGGGAGGCTAATCCTTGCCTTAGAGGTGAATGAACTGAGGTTGGAATGGGGATGTGATTTCCCTAAGGTCCCTCTGTGAGTGGCAGGGACGAAAGGGGTCCCTGAACCCTGGCCCCCTCAACACCATGCCTCCTGCACTGCTCACCTTGCTTGGATTTACACCAACAAGCTGTCAGTGCCTGCCATGACCATGTGACTTGTGCAGTGTGCACCGTCACCTCCCCCTCCCAGTGAGGGTGGCTGTCGATTTCCTCTTGAGAGAGAGAGAGAAGATAACCTTGCCTGTCCAACGCGCGCTCTAATCTCACGCTCTGTTCCTCTAGTTTTCAGAAGCTATTGGTGAGACTCTGATTTGAAAAGAAAAAAAAATCAATGGCGTGCTTTGTAGAGGTGACATGTCAAAGCCTGTCAGTTACTCTGCAGTCATCCCACCCTGTCTGTCTGCTGAGCATGATGCTTGGCCCTCTGGTCATAGCTAAGCAAAGGGTTCCCCACTGCATGCACTGTGACCCTCCCAGGGCTCTGTGACCAGCTGTGCAAGGTCACCTGGCAGCAGGAGTGTGGTTGCCAAGGGGTCACAGGGTCAAGAGTTAGGTGAGGCCTTCTTTAATTTCAAGAACGATGACCCCATGCGATGTGCTGATGTGCTCGGAGCACTTGTGGGAACTTTTGGCAGGAGGTTAGAGCAGTTTTGGAGAAATCTTGCGCCAGGGCTGACATGGTGAACCCTAGTAAAGAGAGCAGATTGTGGTTCTGACTTCCATTCTTCTTGCTATAGCCTCTTCCCAGCTGAGACTCAGTGGGGTAAAAAGACTTGGTCCCCGTCCTCAAGAGATGCTGAGAAACCGGGAGTGTGGCAGCCATCTTGTGGTTCCTAATGACAGGGTGCTGGACAGTCTTCCAATTCCTCTATTTTGGTCCTGGGCTTTGTCTCCCCTCACCATACCTGGTGGCTCCACTCAGGTACCCAAGGAGGAGGGACAAAGGGCAGATGTCACTGGGCACTGGCTGAGCCCTAGCAAGTACTCAGGGCCAGATAGAGCACACAGCAGCACCCTCTAGTGTGGAGGCTCGCTCCTTGGGAATCAGGCTGGGACTCTGCATCTCTGGTCCACATGGCGGAGTGTCCCTAGCTCTACCTCTTCACTGGGAAGTGCACAGGTCAAGGGAAAATGCCAGGCTTTGTTCATCTGTGTTAACAATTCTATTTTGCGGCTGTCATCAAAGGCATTCTGTGAGCAGGGGTGGGCAAAACTCCGTGGCTTCTGTGACTTGCAGGCTGGCATTGCAACATCAGGAGGCTATTTGCAAAGAAGGGAACTCATTTTCTGCTTCCCAGCCCTGGCGCGACCAAGGCAGGCACATCTAATTGTCAAGAACGCTTAACGCAGTGAGAGAAAATCCTGAACACCAGGGTCAGCGGGAAGGGCTGGCACAGCGTGATTATTCTTAAATCACCTTTCCTTTCCTCTGAAGGCAGGAAACAGCAGCAGGGTTTCTGCAGTTATGACTGTCCTGTGATTTTAATTGATGGCACCTCCTTACTCCCAGCACCCAGAGTCCCCCGTAAAAATGCAACCATCTCATGATCTTAGCATCTCTCTCAAGTTAGGGTCCCATAACCTTTCCTCACTGGCAAGAGGGTGAGAGGGAATGTATCTATGTCCCAAGGACTCATGAGCCCTGGCTGGTCCTAGGACCTGGCCATAGAGGACATTTTCATCTGGGAGGGCCAGAGAGCCACAGGTTACACTTCTGTAGCTGAGGGCAAGGGCCAGGCTGGGCCTTAAGAAGTTTGCCCACCACGCCAACACCCACATCAATTTTCCTAGTCATGCACCAACAGGTGGGCAAAAGGTCTCATGGGAAAATGTCATTTATAATTTAAAATTCATTATTGGAAAGGGCTCTGCAGTAACAGAAAAACCCCAGCCATTTCCAAGATGCCTTTCCATACCACCCCTCCCCCAAGGTACTGTGAGGTGGCAGGACTTTCCCTGCCTCCTTCCCTCTGCCTCTCCCTCCCCTTCCCCTGCCACAACCCTCCTGTCACAAAGCTATTTTATCTCTGGAGAAGTTTTATGCCAGGAATATATGACCAGAATACATGAAGGTCTTTTAAATTTATTTTCAATAGCCCTGCTCCTCTCCTCTCTATGAAATATTTAGCATTTAACTCGTTATTTCAGCTGCTGGCGAAGTCTCAGGTGCAGGTGGCTTTGTAGAGATGGCAGAATGTCACACCAAGGTAATTGTTTCTCTTTATTTCCTCTAGATAAAGAATAAGTAATAGTCAAGTCTGAATTATCGGGCGGAGCTTCCATCAGGGGCTCCGGTGATAACATGAACCAGGAGATTGAATTTGGAGTGGGCTGCAGAATCGGCTCCCCCTCACTTCAGAGATTTTGCCTGGGAATGAGTGCACACTGGCACTCTGTTAGCACGTGGGCAGCGAGTTCCTGCTTTCTAGAAATGGAGCAGCGGAGCTCAAGAAAGAAGCCTTTGGGGACGGAGGGGTCCCTTGCAGGGGGCTCTGAGGAGGTGGGATGGTGGTGTGGGGTATGAGCACATGTGTGCACATGTGGCGGAAGCCAAGTTCAAGAAAAGAAAAGATGTGGAAGAAAAGATGTGGAAGGGAAAAAAAGGCACTCGAGGCCAGCAAGGTGTGTGGAGAGAGACTCAAGGGGAAGAGCAAAACCCAGGGGAGAGACCCCCTGAGTATCCTCTGGAAGGGTCTGTCATCTCACCCGAAGTAGATTCCTTTAAGCACGAATACAAAACAATGACAGAATCCCACAGCCAGTGACTCATCTTGGACACTTCTCTCATATAGGACTTATGACATTCTGGGTTTGTTTCTTTCAAGATGGGATCTCCCTATATTTTCCAAGCTGATGTCGGAGTCCTGAACTCAAATGACCCTCCGGTCCCAGCCTCCAGCATGCTGGGGCTCTAGGTATGCCTCTCTCTATGCCTGGCCGTCCTAGGCTTTGAGTACACAGCAGATCTTAAGTTTCACCTGATGCTGTCTGTGTCGCTTGGTTTTCTCCCAGTTGAAACATTCCCTCCTGGAGGGAGGAGAGAGGGTCCTAAGACTAGGAAAGCTAAGGAAACTTACAAGGCTTGGGGAAAAAGAAACTTACAAGATTCACAAGGCCCCTCCCAGGGTTGTATAAACAGAATGCATGGCAATGGAAGAGGAAACTGTGGGGGGCTTCTTGCAAGATGTGTGGGGAGCTGCAGCTTCAGGGAGTCATCCGCATGCTGGGATGGACCTTGCAGCAATTCAGCCGTCTGAGTCACCCCAATATAGTCACTGGATCACAAGTTAGACTTGGGTAGAACTGTTTCATTGGTGCTCTTGGTGCCCTGTGTGGGGTGGACAGACATGTATTTCTGTCTCTCCAGGAGAAGTCAAAACTACATGGGAGCATGGAGCCTTTGGTTTGGCCAAACCTTGTGACCTCATACCAATGCTTTTATATGTCTCAGAAAATTTTAAGACTGAGAACAAAGTTTGTTTTTTACTCCTCCAAGCATTTTAAGTAGACAAGACATAAATATTCATGCGTAATATAGAAGAGGTAGCCAGGAAGGAGTTGTAGAGAAAAATTCTTCTGTGAAATTTTTATAGCATGGCCACTTAGCTCCTCAGCAAACTCTCCTTCAGAAAGCCTCAGAGCATCAGAGGTCAGAAGGACTCCCCTCAGTCATGTGTGAGCCTCCCGAGTAAGCAGAAACCTCCGTTCCAAGAGCTCCCACAGTGGCCCTCTGAGTCTGCTCTGCCCCTCCACGATCCCTCCATCCAGGAGCCAGAGGCTACCCTTTCTATGGACAGTGGACCTCATGGACATAGCCCATAACTGTAAGGTTGATTTCCAGATTGCCGCTTGCACCCTGTCATGTGAGCCCAGAGAATGATGCATGGACTCAGGGATAAAGGTTAGCCTGGGCCAGGGATGTCCAGTCCCTGGGGTGGAGATCAGAGAACCCTGCTTCATCTGAAGGTCAGAAGGTAAGCATAAACCCAAATGACACTCCTGAAGGTTATCCCAAGACTGCCAACATTTGGGGCTCTCTCTGCACAGGATATGCGCTTGCTTACTCACTTTACTGTTGAAGAATTTGTCTCTTTCAGGCCACTGCTCAAGGAGTCTGCGAGTGAGCATCATTGATATGTAAATGTTTTGCCACTCTTCCAGCAGAAGGTCTAAAATATCTGTTCAAATAATAAAGGGAAGAGGAGAGGGAGGGAAGAGAAAGGACGAAGGAAGGAGGGTGAGGAAAGGCATGAGGGAAGGAGAAAAAGGGAGGGAAAGAAGGAAAGAGAGAGTTGTTTCCTGCAGTCTGCCTCCAGCTTAGCAGACCTAGCTGACTATGGCTGGGATTTCTAAGAGGGAGTCAAACTGCGCAGAAATAGCAGCTCTGACCATTTTCTCTCTTATGTTCTCTGCTATTCTAACAATTTCCACTCCTTCCCTTTCTTTCCAACAGCCTACATAATGCTGGAAGGTGCCACTGTCCCATGGGCAACAATTTCCACACTTCCTTTCAGCAAACCTGGGGAGACAGAGCTGATTACTTTCCCACTTGAAGATGAAGAGACTAAAGCTGGAGAGGCCAGGGGGCTTGAAGGGGCCTCTGGGGTTGGGATTCGCATTGGGTCGTGAGATTTCCAAACCTCTGCTCTTAGCTGAGCGGCACTTTCTCTCTCTTCTCAGGAAGACCCGGGAAGAACATGTCCCTTTAACGTTGGCTGGCTCCTAGGTTCTCAGAGAACATTACTTGCTGAGATTTTTAATTGGCCTGGGATTTTTCTGAAAGCGTTTTCTTCAAACTATCTTCAAAACGCTGCAGAATTTTTCCTCTCTCTCTCGCTCTTTTTTCCTGAGAAGTGCTAATTTTTTTTTTCAGAGAATTCATGCAGAAATTTGCCCTGATAATTGGTAACCCCGTTTTGCGGTACGAAAGCTCACCTCTCGTCGGGGACCTTTCATATCACTTTATGCTTCGATTACGGAGACATTTCCTTTGTCTGGCCCGTGTGACTTCTACCACGAAGACATGGGAGACAGATGCCCATGCATGAATGCCAGGGGCACAATTTCCTCTTCCTGACTTGCACTCTGGTACATTTCATTGTGTGAGGGCGTTAATGATGTCCTTCCACCCAAAGCCCCAGTTGAGCCAAAAGCCCCTTGTGATGTGGGAATGACCTGTATAACCAATTCCTTAAGGCTTTTTCCCACGTGAAGCCCATTGTGGCCCCACTTGGACTTCATTCCTCTGCCTTCATCATTACGGTTTATGGCACGGCGGTCCAGCCACAGTCTCTCTACTGCTCATCTGAAATCCTGACTGTACCGGTGAGCAGGTCTGTCCCTGGCCTGCCTCCTAACCTGCTTGGATTCAAGCCTGGGGAGGAGCCTGCATCACTGTGGTAGCAGGCGGGATAAATAATGCATTTTTAGGAGCCGGCCTCCTCCTGCTGTAGTTGTTAGAATGCAGTCCCAGTATTATGGCCTTGCAAATTTAATCTTAATTTCTTCTGTGATTTTTCTCTTTAAGATTCCCCATTGATCCCTGGAGTCAAGAAAACGTGTGCTTTATCGTATGCTCGATCAACAATAGCTGAGTTCCCCCAAGTTGCCTCATCCATTTCCTTCCATCCGATCAGAACAAGGTTTTAATTTTTCATGAAAGACAGACTGCAGCTTTCTACATGGCCAGATAACTGGGGTAATTTGCTCACACACACTGATGCGGTTCTGGCTCGAGGGTCCCCAGGCCTTTGCACTGACCCGAATTACTCAGTGCGGAGGCATCTGCCTTGCTGGTGAGGGTGGGGCTGGGGGGACTCGGAGGCTGGAAGGGTCCCAATCTCACAGTGTGGACAGGATGGAGCTATGTCCAGGCAAGTACACATGATTTCTTTTCCTTTAAACCTGGACATTTCCATTCAAAGTGCATTTTTCTTTTCTTTTTGGTGTGTCAAGACACTCTGTAGCCCAAGGATGGCCTGGAACCCACAGGGTAGCCCAGGCTGTCCTTGAACTCACAATAACCCTCCTGCCTCAGCTTTCTTAATGCTGGGATGACATGCACGAGTCACCATGCCTGACTAAAATTAAAGTTTATCTGGGTGATTCTTTAAATAAAATAGAAATTTCAAATACTGAGGAAAATGAGAAGAGTGCAAATAAACTAAAAATGCTGAAAAATTCTGTATTTCATGTTATAGGTTCTCATTTGCTTTCCTTTGAAGTACCCATTACTATCTAGCACATTTGTATATGTGAATTTATATGTGCACATATGTGCGTATGTGCACATGGATATGGGGCCCAGAGGAGACCTTGGGGGCTCTTCCTCAGACAGTGTCCATCATTGTCGGAGCTCACCTAATAGGTTAGGCTGGCTCGTCAGGTGGCCTCAGGAAATCTTGTCTCTACCTCTCTGTGCTGGGATTACAAACCTCCGCCTCCATGCCTGGTGGATCGGCCAGTCACCTTCTCATTGCTAAGACAAATACCTGGCAAAAATCACTTTGAGTATGGAAGGGTATAGTCCAGCTTACAGCTTACAGTCCATCATGGGGGCTGTACCTGCACAGGAGGAAGGAATGGTGGCGGTAGTGGTCACATTCACTCCACGGTGAGGAAGAACATGGTGATAGATTCTGGTGTTCCGCTCTCTCCTTTTCACCCGGTCCAGGACTCAGGTCCAGGGAATATGCTGCTCACAGTTACAGTGGGCCTTCCCACCTTCTTTAACTTAATCAAGATAATCCCTTACCAACATTCCCAGAGGCTCACTCACAGATGATTCTAGGTCCTAAAGTTGACAATCAGTATAAGCCACCATACCCTGCTGGTTATTTTTCATGTGTGTGTATATGTGTGTGCAGGTGCACCTCTGTGTGTATGCAGAGTCCAGAGGAGAACTCTGGGTCTGCTTCTCTACTGCTCATCTGCAGGCCCTCCCTGTGGCATCCAAGACAGGCGGAAGACCTGGAAACCACCCTGAAGTGATTCACCCTGGGGAGGCAGAGAGGGAGGGGAGCCAGTCTGCCACCAGCCAACCGTACTTGATGCAAGAGGCTCGGTTCTGTGGGACACCACTGCTGATGGAACTGGCTCAGTGTGGAAGAAATGCCATGTAAACGTGGATAAAAGAAAATGGAAAGAAGCCGCAATGCCAAGAGACACAAACCCACCCCAGGGCTCTGGCGGGCTCTGGTGTATCATTTACCATGAGCAACTGAGATAAGGTATGAGGTTGTGAGAATGTGAACCAATCCTGTCAAGCATTGGCGTGGCCCCAGTCCTGGTTGTCACAGGTTTTTGGTGGTCCACTAGATGTCAAAGGGCTAACAGACACTGACCTTTGCCTTGCTGTTGGCCTTTCCATCACAGAACAAGCTGGTGAGCCGTGGCACGGCCTCATAGCTCTCCATGGGAAAAGACTCCAAGTGCCAGGGGCACTGTGAGAAGGAATGAGGTAGCCAGCTGTCCTGGGACCCCGCACCCCTAGCTGACAGGTGGCGGGGATCATGAGCCCCACTTTGGAGGGCAGAGGCCCTGGATCCATGCAATCTGGCAAGAGGAGTGAAGTCTACAGTGAGACTCTGGGAAGGATCCCCTCCAGCCCAGTGTGGATAATTCAGACAACCCTGGACCACAGTCCCTCCCAGGTCACATAAGCCCTGCACAGGGACCTGCTGCTTCTCACAGACCAAAGCCATCATCCAAAAGAGTACTCAGAAAAGGGTGTGGGGCTGAGGCAGGCCTTGCTCGAGGCTGCAGGTATGTATCCTGTACACCTGTGCTCAGGGCAGGGAGCCATTTGCAATGCCAACGCCAAGAAAAAGGCTGGTACATATGAAACCAGATCTTTGAAGGTCATTCACACCTGAGCTTGGAAGCCAAGGCAAGTTCATAGGACAGCCTTTTCCCCTTGCCATCACTGTGTCCTGGAGCCTCCTGCTCTCAGTGCTGTGGTCCAGCACTGTGCCTGCGTGTGGACCACACAGCAGGTGTGGGCAGGTGCCTCTGAGCAGGGTTAGAGGGTGCCTAGCAGAAAACGAGGTCCTTTCTGGTTGCCAAAGTCCAGGCTTCCTCTAAGCCCAGCTTCCAGGGTAAGGCCTCACCCTGCGGTCTGTACCAGAGTAGGACTGGCTTCGAAGCTTCATGCCAGGCTGCTCTGCAGTGACCTCTCTACTTCTTTCTCTGGACCCTTTCTTGGTCCACATTTAAATTCTCTGACCGCTATAGCTCTGCACTTACAGACCTCAGTCGTCTGTACCTTTCACTGCCCCACCTGCCCAGGAAGCAGGCCCATGCCGGGGCTCTAAAGCCCTGGGGATGACACCTCCTCTACCACCCAGCAAACTGGGCGCTGGCTTCTTGCGGAAGGGCTTCTGGAGGAAACGGAAGGCAGTGGCACCCCGGGAACTGTCACTGCTTTTGAAGCTCTCTCTCTCTGCATGGAATGGAAATATGGAGAGAAACAAGCTTTCACCTGTTTTCTGAATCCTGAAAGTTACTTAATAAGACTTGTTTTCCTTGATTTTTAAAAAAGACTTCTCATATAAAACTTTGGAGATGTGGGAAAGAGATTACTTATACAATCTGGGCTTTTTTTTAAGTGATAAAAAGAATTTTAAAAAAAAATCTCTGCTTTCTTTAAAAGCTAAGAAAGAACAGAAAATATTCAATAGCTTATATGAAAGAAAAACTTCATTCCTCTATTTATAAGAAACAGGACATGTCAAAGAAAAAAAGATTTCTGGGTTGCTTTCTGTTTTGTTTTGAGAGAGCCCAGGCTTGCCTCAAACTTGAATGCCTCCTGCTTCAGCTTCCCAGGTGCTGGGCTCATAGGCATATACAGCCATGCCTGGCCAGCCTTCTGTTTATGGGGTGAAGTAGCTCACCAAACATGGGCTGCGTATGTAGCTCTGTGGTAGAGTGTTTGCCTGACATGGATAAGGTCCTGGACTCCATCCCTGGCACAATATTAAAAAAACCATAAAAATAAATAAGCCCGCTCCTCCTAGAATTTACACTCTGCTTTTGCTAAAATACAAAGAGAATCTTCACTTCCTCTTTACCTGTGCTTGGTGGTAACACTTTCTCCAGACAGCTCACCAGTGCTGGTGTGTGTGTGTGTGTGTGTGTGTGTGTGTGTGTGTGTGTGTGTGTGTGTGTCCGTGGAAGTGCACATGCATGCATGGAATACCTGCACACAGATGCAGGAAAGACACTGGGTGTCCTCCTCTACGGATCTTCTTATTTCCTTGAGACAGAATCTCACTGAACCTGGAACTCTGTTTTACAGTTAGAACAGCAGTAAGCCCCAGAGGTCCTCCTGTCTCTACCTCCTTAGTGCTAGGATGACAGGAAGACCACCACACCCACCTACTCTAGTGCCCAGAATTTCATGGGCACCAGAGATCCAAACCCCAGTCCTCATGCTTTTATGCATGGAGCCATTTGCCCAGCCCCACTGTCCGTCCTTCAGTGACAGTGGGCACAGTGAAGCAAGGCTAGAGTCAGCCTCAGTTTCTCCCTCCTTACTTTGTGAACTTGGATCATGAGCTTGGTAGATTGCAGGCTCAGTGTAAGCACCTTCTATTTACTGAATTTTTACTATGGCTACAGGAAAGATACCATGATTCTTGGCATCTCAGGTCAGGCATGATTTGTAGGCTAACCTTGCCTAAAGAACTTTTAGCTCTTGACTTGTTTTTAATCTTGTTGTCAAAGATTTCAATATATTACCCTGGACAGCAGCTGTGAATTCTGGCTTTAAAATGAAATGTGACTGCCCCAGGTAGTGCTGCTGTTCTGGTCGGTAGATGATTCTTTGAGACTTTCTGGAACACCAAGGGTTTCTCTTCACAGCTACAGACAGGGCCCCGCAGCAGCCCCTGCTCTAAGAACATTCTTTCTCTTACACACATACTTGGGAACAACTAAGAAGGCCAAGTTCATGTTCACAGCCGGCTCTTGGGAGCAGATAGGTTAAAGAAATACCTGCTTGGAGACTCATAGAGAAAGCGGAGGGGCCCTTGACGGGCAGGTAATGGCGCTGCTTCCCAGGCAGGCAAACCTCTCCAGGTCTGGATAATTGGGAGGGCGGCCAGCCTGTGCTGGAATGGCTGGATGTGGGAGCATTGAAAATGAAGTGTAATTTGATTTCAGTCAATGCAGCTACTCCAACTAGGCTAAGAAAGCTTGGGCAGGACTTGATGCTCTGAGAGGTCCTTTAAATCCACTGTAAGAGGGACAAGACACGAAATCAGCACCTCCCAGTGCACACACAGCCTCAGTTAAGGCCACTGCCTAGAGGGCTGGCTAGGAGGGCAGGAGGGGCTCCAGGAGTGACAGCCAGGGAGGGCCTCAGCAAACACTCCAGGCTCAAGATGGAGATGTGGGCATGGAGGCACATGCCTGAAGTCCCAGCACTGGGGAGTCTGAAGCATAAGGGCGGAGAGTTCAAGGCCAGCAGGGGCCACATAATGAGACCTCAACCTCAGAAGAGAAACAAACCTAGATTCATATACTTTGCACCAGGGGGTGAAATTGAGATTTGCTTTGAGGGGCCAGGAACACCTTACAACTGTACACGGACATATTTTGGTCCAGAGCTGTGGTTATTGGAGCAAGTATAAGTGACTGTCCCAAGAGGATTCTTCTAGATGACAGGCTAGCAAATCTCCATTCTTCAAACTCTGGAGTTTACCTTCCTGTCAGTAAATAGGCAACACTCCCAGGTGAGCATGTCACCAGGCTGGAATGGTGGCCACATCAGGGTCAGCTCACACTCATGGCTGTAACCATCACGGAGCCATCAGTAACACATGGACTCATGAAAAGCACAGCGAACTAAGTGTGTCTGAGGGAGGGTCAGAGAGAGGGAGTCTGAGAGAGGGGATGGGGCTAGGAGAAGATCAGAAAGAGGAGAGACAAAAGAATCACCTCAAGAAAGCCTTCAAGAGAGGGAGAGAGAGAGAGAGAGAGAGAGAGAGAGAGAGAGAGAGAGAGAGAGAGAGAGAGAAAGACTGGGAGGGAGAGAGGAGAGAAGAAAGAGAGGAGGGTAGGGAGAATGATTGATTTCTCTGAGGAACAGGAGGAAGAGACATAATTCCACAAGCATTCCCTCCTCTCTTCTGTCCTTCAGCTTCTTTCAAACTCGCTCAATCATCAACCATGTCTGAAAATGCATTTGAGGAGATAACTTTAAGAAAAATGGGTTTCCCGGTGAAAAATCCATCACTGAGCACCAGCTACTCTCACTGACTTGTGCCAATAAAGCAAAAAACAAAACAAAAAAACAAATGCAGGTGACTTTCTAGTTGGGTCACTGGAAATGTCTGGAGATGGCTCCTGTCCCAGGTCCTGGTCTACAGCACAAGCCTCGCAGGGCCAGCAAGCCTGACCACTGGAGTGGGGACCAGGAAAGCTTGGCCCATGTGAGAGGAAGTTGTCCCTCTTTGACCAACAAAGAGATTGAGGCTTAAGGAATGTTGTAGAGACACTTCCCTCCAACTGAAACATTCCCTCCTTGAGGAAGGAGACTCATGAGACTCCGGAGGGAAGCTTAGAAAGTCCACGAGGGAGACTCCAATGGAGTGGCGCTCTAGGGACCCAGTTTTATGTTTTGAGCTATGCTAAAATGAGTGTCCAGTGATGGCATCATTGATGTTGCTGTCCGCTAAGTCAACTCACTGGGTCACCAAGCAAGACTTGGGTAGAACTGTTTCTTTGGTCTCTCTGGTGCCCTATCCGGGGTGAATAGATGGTCACACCTCCTTAGAAAAATCACACAACAGGGAAGGAAACTTGCTCAAAGGTAGACAGGCAGGAAGAGGATACGCTGGGGCTCCTATGTGTCATGTGACATGAACAGGAAGGGTGAGCAGCCGACTCCTGGGCACACAGCTTCCTGTGTGAGTAGATGGCTGGGATTCTGCTGCTCAAGGCACCATCCACGTGTGCACATGGCCAGAGAGGACCCAGGGAGGAAGGCCTCCCTGGCAGGCGGCACGTGAGGTCCTGCTGGGGCATTAGCATGGCGCCCTGCCCAGATGGGCACACACTGGGCACCTTGAGGCCAGGCACCCATGGTTTACCTTGCTGCTTGGTTGCCTCACTTCCAGCTGCACTGAAGTGGGCTGTCGTCATATTCCCTCCCAGCTGGCAGAGCAGGAACTACTCTGAGGTGGTGGGAGGGGCTGAGTCATGGAGGACTGTTCTACTGTCTGTCTAGGGGCCTTAAGGGAACTCCTGCTCTCATTTCTTTTTCTTTTTACAAAATATTTTTGCTTATTTATTTATTTGCAAGCAGAGAGAAAGAGAGAATGGGCCTGCCAGGGTATCCAGCCATTGCAAACAAACTCTAGATGCATGGGCCACTTTGTGCATCTGGCTTTACATGGGTACTGGGGGCTTGAACCTGGGTCCCTTAGTAGTTGCAGGCAAGCACCTTAACCACCGAGCCATCTCTCCACCCTGGCTTTTATTTCTTCAATGTAAAAGATGTACCTCACAGGGCCACTGTGTTTCCCAAGTTGCGGATGGAAACATTTGCACATACACCCTGGTAGGAAGCAAGTCCTCTCTCAGACAGGAGCTTCAGTCATGGAAGGAACTGCTAATTCCCTTGGTCCACAGAGCTGCCAGGGACTGAGTCCCCCTCACCACCCCTCCCTCACCTTCTCAGATGGCACACACGTTGTTTGACTGGGCCCTTTGCCAGCTTGCCCCACAGAGCCACAACCCCTGATGAGCACAAACACTTTGAAGCCAGCTATGATCTCCTAAGTCCTGTGGAGTTAAGAAAGCCTTTCTGGCTGGTGTGGGCCCAAGAACTGGCCATTAGCTCAAAGGTATCATCTCCTCCAACACCAGCACCTCCCACCTGGGAAATCTGAGGTTCAATGCCTCCTAACACAGACACCAAAACAACTAGAATTCAGGCTTCCCCTGCATAATACAGGTTTTAAAGTATAATACATGTTTTAGCTTCTTATACCATAGGTTGTAACCCCACAAGCGTGTGGTGATCCTGAACTTAAAAGGTTTCTGAACATGCGTTATGAATTGGAGGTGTTTCTGGCGTGCACACCTGTATTACAATATGGACACAGCATATATACACAGTACCAGCAAATGCTTCCCCAAACACCTCTGCTCAGATTTCAGATTACTGTTGTTATGAATTGCAGTGTTTTCACTGTGTGTACGAAGTTTCCTGCTCCTATGGGAACATAATGATTTAATTATGAAAAACAAAAAGACTTTTTCAAATTAATTTTTAAAATTTTCCTGACAGGTGCACACGTGTGTTGAGCACATCCCCACAAGCCTTCCTCCTCCCCCTTCCCTTCTCCTACTAGTTTTGATCCCCTGGACAAGTTCATTTCTACTTTCATGTAAACAGACTTTTAATATTTCCCTACCGTCATTCCCCAACATAAATATCAAATTAGGATATCTTTGGATTGTAGTATATTAGACAAATGAGCAGATCCCTCTCATTAGTATGTAAATGTGCTTTCATCTTTAATAAAGGGTAAGATTATGTGCACATCAAAGAACTGATTTAAAAGAAATTATGATTTCTTATCCGTAAATGTTTGTTTGTAAACCTGTTAAATTCTCCTGTATATCTTGGGTCACATTACAATTGTTTTGGTGCAAAGGAGCGGCAAGTAGAAAGAGTTGAGGAAACCCTTTTTTAAAGGACTAGAGAAGTTGGCTGGAATCTCCACTCCAAGCCACAGACATAGTTTGTAACTGGTATTTTATAATTTGCATTTTTGCTGACATTATCCTCTTGTATGAGTTAGGAAATTTTGAGAGGCTAGGGAAATGAGCCAGCCTCATGAAAGACCCTCTTGGCAGTAAGAAAGGAACACAGTGATGATGGGCACCTCCTTCCTCCTGTGAGCAGAGTGGGAATTACAGGCTTATCTCTGAGTGGAAAAAATTGCTTGTAAATAGCAGAGATTTGGAAGAAAGTTCCAGAACAATGCCAATTTTCATTCTGGAGGCAAATGAAGACATAGTAGCAAGAACCTCCCTGACGGGGCTGGGGAGATGGCTCAGTGGAGAAAGCACTCGCTGCACAGCTCTGAGTAGCCGAGTTCAAATCCTCTAGCCCCACATAAAAGCCAGAAACTATGGTGGCTTCTGTAATCCCAGTGTGCCAATGGTGAGGAGGAAGGTGGACACAGGAGAATTTTCCAGAAGCTTGTGAACAACAGAGCATTGATGAACAATGAGAGACCCTGCCTCAAGTGAGGAAGGTAAGGACTGACCCCATGTCCTCTGACCTCCACATGTGTGCCATGGTATGTGCACTCCTGTACACAGGCACACGCACACGCACGTGCACACACACACACCCCAAATAAAATTTGGTACACCCCTTTAATCCAAGCACTAGGGAGGCAGAGGTAGGAGGATCACCATGAGTTCAAGGCCACCTGAGACTACATAGTGAATTCCAGGTCAGCCTGGGCTAAAGTGAGACCCTGCCTCGCAAAACCAAAAAAAAAAAAAAAAAAAAAAAGAAATATAAAAAACAGAGCTGGAGAGATGGCTCAGTGGTTAAAGGGACTTGCTTAAAAAGCCTGATAGCCCAGGTTTGAATTCCCAATACCATCATAAAGCCAGATGTACAAAGTGGTGCATGCGCCTGGAGTTTGTTTGCAGCAGGAAGCCCTGGCATGTCCATTCTCATTCTCTCTCTCTCTCTCTCTCTCGCTCGCTCGCGCGCTCTCTCTCTCTCTCTCTCTCTCGCTCGCTCTCTCTCTGTCTCTCTTAAAACACATGTATCACACTGAGTGTGAGTAATGGATACAAAATATGCCATCAACTCAAATAACCTTTAGCTCGTCTGCTTATGTTGCCCAAGGAAACTACCTACTCTGTCTTTGTGGCCCAGATGTCCTCCCTGGGTGGTGACAGAGAACAAGGAGCCACTCACCATCGACACTTGAACAGACATTTCTGCACATAAGTCGGGTCAAAGGCTTACCTCAGTCCTGAAAGCAAGCCATCCCCTAGATGCCTCAACCTGTGACGTCACCGGCCTCCAGTGCCAGGAAATGACTGTGTCTGCTCGCCCCAGGGTCTCAGCTCAAGAATCCTTTACTTCATCAGAACTATGTCTTCCTCTGGGAAACTTTTACTGCACTTACTTACGTGTGGTTTTCATATTGTCACATCCCATCTTTTGCCTGATTTGCTTATTTTTAAAATATTTATTATTTATTGACAAAAGGCAAAGAAAGAAAAAGATATAGAGAAAGATAGAGGAGAGAGAGTGAGTATAGGCACACCAGGGCCTCCTGCAAATGACCTCCAGAAGCAGGTGCCACTTTTACATCTGACTTTCATGAGTTCTGGGGAATCAAACCCAGGCTGGTAGGCTTTGCAAGAAAATACCTTTAACTTCTGAGCAATCTCCTTAGGCCCCCTGTTTATTTTTTTTAAGGGAGGGTCTCATTCTAGCCTAGGCTGACCTGGAACACACTTTGCAATTCTAGGCTAGTCTTTTTTTTTTTTTAATTGTCCATAATTAGTTACATTATTTAACGGGCAAACAATGAGTTATTATCCTAGTTCCCCAATGCCCCTCTTCCCCATGCCCAATCGGTTGGGTATCCTCCTCCATGGGCTGTCTGGATCAGTCTTTGTAGCAGGGGACCATGGATAGCCTAGTTCTCAGCCCGGTTCTCCTGGCCCAAGTGTGTCGTTACTGAGGGGTGCCATGTCTCTGGATAGTCTCCCCCGCCACGGCTCTCACAATCTTTCCGCCCCCTCTTCCGCTTAGTTCCCTGAGTCGTGGTGGCTTCCAGGCTAGTCTTGAACTCACAGCGATCCTTCTATCTCTGCCTCCCAAGTGCTGGGATTATAGGTGTGTGCCACCATACCTGGGCCCTCTTGATCTTTAAAAATCTACATAGTGTCATAAAAAGGCAGGAATGGGTAGGGGGGATGGCTCAGTGGTTTAAGTCTGCTGACCGAAGCTCAGGTCCTCAGAACTCACAAAAAGCCAGACACAAGCGGTGCAATGGTAGGTGGATTCAGGAGAATCCCAAAGCTTCCAGGCCGGCTAGTCTGGCCTTCTCGGTGGCAAACTCTTGAGACTCTAGCTCAAGTCAGAGGAAAGAGAAGACCAACACTCCAGGGCTGTTTTCTCATCTCCACTCCCACGCCTACACATGTACATATACACACAAATGATAATGACAGTAATTTCTGCCTATGGTAGAAGTGTTTACTGAGATGTCAGTCTAACAGGAGCTATATGGCGAAGCAGACCATAAACTTATCTACCTCCTTGGATCTTTAGGTAAATTAAAATCCAAAAGACACATAGAATGGTCTCTGGCGCCTAAGTATTGTCATCAGCCTTGCCAAATCCTGACTTCTTCTTTAAGGTCAGAGCTTGCTTTTGTTGCTCTTCACTGCTGTTTCATTATCTTCCATTTCCGCTCTGTGTATGTGATGGTTAACACTGATTGTTATTGTAGTCAGCTTTCTAGTTGCTGCGCAAAAAGAATCCAAACAAAAGTGGCTTGTGGAGGAATGGGTTTATTTGGCTTACAGACTCAAGGGGAGACTCCATCCTGGCAGGGAAAACGATGGCATGAGCAGAGGGCTGGACATCACCTCTGCCACAGCACTGCAAACAGCGGCAGGAAGGTGTGCCAAATACTGGCAAAGGGAAGCTGGCTTATAACCCCCATAAGCTTGCCCCCAACAACACAGCTTCATCAAGGTTGTAAAACCCAAACTGCCATCAGCTGAGGATCGATCAATCAGAACACATTCGTTTGTGGGAAACACCTGGATCAAACCATGACAATTGTCGACCTGACAGGATCTAAAATCACCTAGGGGAGAAATCTCTATGCACATTTCTAGGTCAGGTTAATTGAGGTGGAGAGAGATATCCTCAATGCAGGCTCAGGTCATTCTGTGAGCTGGGTTCATGGACGGAATAAAAAGGAGAAGGTGAACTGACTTCTTTCTCCACTTCCTGACTGTGGATGCAGTGTGACCAGATGCCTGTGCTCCTCACATGATGTCTTCGCTGCCATGAGAGATGACCATGGGGTCACTGCATCTTGCACCATGGCTCCAGAGAGCTGCTAGAGCCAAGCACCGTGTAGCAGGGTGGGAGTTCCTGCAATGGTGTCTGGAGAGGCTGCTGCATGGAGCTGTGAAGCTGAACCCTAGGTTGTGTTGGAGACCCCAGGATGTTGGAGATGCCAGGATCAAAGGATGTCTGCTAAGGAAAGCTGCAGGCTATGTGTACTGCAGGAGGAGTGGGGCCACCCAAGCCCCTTGGAGCCCGGATGATTCCATCACAAGCCCTCGGAGCCAGACATGGAGCTGCAGGATGTGGTGTTTGCCAGGCTAGGTTTTGGTCTTGAACTGATCTAATATTTCCTTGCTATGGCAATGTTTATTCTGTGCTATTGTATACTGGAAGTACGCAACTTGTTTACTAAAGTTAAAGCGACTCCTGGTTAAGCCTTGCTTTGAGTCTCAGAAGAAACTTTGGCTGTTGGACGGGACTGTCATTAAAGATTATGAGGACTTAGAAGTTGGATGAAATGGGCTGGAGAGATGGCTCAGTGGTTAAAGCACTTGCCTCCAGTGCCTAAGGCCCCTGGTTCAATTCCCCAGTACCCACATAAGCCAGACCCACAAGGTGGTGACCCTGGTGCGCTTTCTCGCTCTCTCTCTCTGCTTGAAAAATGAATAAATAAAAAATATTAAAAAAAGAAGTTGGATTAAATGTATTTTGAACTGTGAGATGTCCATGAGTACAAGGAATGGAAAGTTATGCTTTTAAAAAGTATATGTTTAGTGCCAGGCGTGGTGGCACACCACCTTTAATCCCAGCACTAGGGAGGCAGAGGTAGGAGGATGACCATGAGTTCAAGAACATCCTGGGACTACTGAGTGAGTTCAAGGTCAGCCTGGGTTAGAGTGAGATCCTAGCTCAAAAACAAGGTGATATGTTTAGATGACCAGTTGACAAAGGGTGGGCTTGTGATGGCTAATTGATGGCCAACCTGATGGGCTCTAGAATTGCCAAGGAGGCAAATATCTAGGCATGTCTGTGAAGAAGTTTCTACATGAGGTTAACTGAAGTGGGGGGGGGGTTCACCTTTTCTGTGCGAAGCACTCTCTGCAGGCTGCTGTCCCAGACTGAATATAAAGGAGAAAGAGAGCTGAGCACCAGCATTCATCTCTCTCTGCCTCCTGACCGAAGGCAACGTGACCCACCACCTCATGCTCCTGGCTCCACATTACCCCTACCATGATGGACTATATCCCCTGGAACTGTAAGCCAAAAGAAACCCTCCCTCCCCCAAACTGCTTCTTACCTGGTATTATGTTACAATCGTAAGAAAAGTAACTAATGCAGTATTTAATGTTTTCAAACTGAATTGAACTCTTGCCTCTAATTTTCTAAAACTGTATTGGAGGCTCTCACTTCTCCCAAGTATTTCTGGCAGTATCGTGAATGTATTTTTGCTCAGTTCTGAACTTCCTGTAATTTTTATGATATCATCTCTGACCTTTGAGCTATTAGAGGGAAGTTTTCAAAGGTCAAACACGATGGTATGTTTCTATAACACCAGCAATTAGCAGGTAGAGGCAGGAGGTCCAGTAATTAAGATCATCCTTGGCTACATAGGAAGTTTGGGACGGACACACACACACACACACACACACACACACACACACACACACGGAGAAGGATGTTTTAAAACTTGTTGATGAATTGCCATGGGATTTTGTTTATTTGGTTTATAATTTTATTGTCTGTTAATCAAAGACTATCTATCAATCCCTAGATAGGTGTTGGAGCTTTTGGCTGCCTAGAATGTGGCTAATTTTTAAAATTGTGTTTGCAAAAGATGCTTGCCAGGTCCACAGTACATGTGCTGACTAGATTACACTTGTCATTTTAAGATATCATTTGTTTGCTTGACTTGTTATGAAATCTAAAATGCTCAGGACTAATATTTGGAATATTTGCATACACTTTATCTGGTGAGCATTTCTAATCTGAAAATCCCCAGATCTGGAATACGCCAAAGGCTGAGGTTTTTTGAGCATCAGGCATGTACTCAAAAAGATGTGGATTTCAGAACATTTTGGACTTTGGCTTTTTGGAGTAAAGATACTCGATCTATATTTGTTTTTTTTTTAAATCCAACTATGAGGTGAATTTGTAGATTTTTTCCCTTTAAATCTCTGTTTTTAAATGCACATTGAGCCAGCCTCCTTAAGTGCACATGGGTTCACACCTGTTCTATCTTCCTGGTGAATTATTTGCACAGCGTGGCATATCCAACGCTCTCCTACCTTAATGTATTCTTTGATGCAATGCTACTGTAACATCTTTTCCTTTTAGCATTTGATTTCTCGTAAATCTCATATCAAATTTTGCCTCACTGTATGCCATAGTCAGTCACATGCCATTGGGATGAATCTCCAAACCAGGTTTAGTTTAGGGGAGGAAAGGATTTATCCATCCAGGGGAAGTTCTATAATGGTGAAAGAGGCTGATCCCCTTTCAGAGGTCCAAGAGGGAGGGAGGGAGGGAGAGAGAGAGAAAGAGAGAAGGGGGAAGGAGGGAGAGAGGGAGGCAGGGAGAGAGAGAAACTATCATCAACAAAACACATACAGAACAGCAAACAGGCAAGGGGTGGGGGAGATTTTCTCCCCCTTTATATAGCCTTAGGTGGGGTCTTGCAACCCTTCCCCGGACTTGTTGGCTTCCTGAGTCTTCCCAGGAAGGGATGCTGACTTCCAGCTTCCTTGAGCCTCCTTACATCCTGACCCCTACTGAGAAGGCTGCCTTCCTGTGAACAACATCAGAGACCCACCCAAGATAATTAAAAAGATCAAATTGACAACAAATTTAACTAAAGATATGAATGTTGTAAAGAGTACATTTATGAGTTTTAAAACATGGTTCTGAGGATTGCTGATGACCATGGATGATTTCATATATTTATCTATCAATGTTTTTACACATAGATATTAATATGCTTTTATTGTACCTAGTTTTCCTACTTGTTTATTTTTCGATTGAATTCACGGGGTATTTTCTGTCTAGTCCTCCTTTCCTATTCTTCTGTGTTAGAAGTTATTTTCTATTTCTCGTCTTGTTCAGGCTACCCTTTTTTTGACTATGCATTTTGACTAAGAATTTTGTTAAGGTGTGCTGTCTTCTTAAATAACACATCATCTTATATTTGCATACCATCCTGGCCAGTCATTTCATTATCACCCATTATCTAAAGTCAGAGCTAATTGACGGTTTATATTCCTTTTCTTACTAGTGAAGTTTGTATACTATTATATTCTTCCGGGCTCAGCTACCTTCCTCCTGAAATATTTTGGGGGTAGGGTCTTATACTATTCCAGGCTGGCCTTGAACACATGGTGATCCTCCACCTCCCTCCATCTCCCAAGTCCTGGGATTAAAGGTGTGCTCCTTCATGCCTGACTTCCATTAATTCTTTCAGTGATAATTTGTGAAAGTATCTGCCCTGGTTCTTGAGCAGGATTCTAAGTTGGCTATTTTCCCTAATTACTTGATGGCCTTTGGATCTCTATTATTGCTAATGAAGTTTACAATACGTAATTACTCCCTGGAAGTTAATCCATTACCCCCTGCCTCCCTCTACTACCACCATAACCCATCTTTGGTTCATTTTTATTTTTGGCATTCGGAAGTTCATTATAAAATAACTTGTATTTATCCTGCTCATAATAATGGGTTACTTCAGTCTAGGAATTCATCTCTTTAAGTTTTAGAAATGTTTTAGCTATTATTGCTTCCGACATCCCCTCTCCCCCAAGCCCTATATGCTTTCCTGATAGACAGCTTCTCTACTCTCCCTTCAAAGCTTTTGAATAAAATCTCATATTTCAATATATTAGTATTCTATCTGTTTTATATTTTAGACATCTGCATTTCAGTTCTTTGCTCGGTAGTTTATTCAGAGCTATTTACCAGTTCAATAATTCTCTCCCCAGCTATGTCTAATGCTTTAGAACCTATCAAGTTAAAACATTTAATTTCTAGAAATTCCACATTTCCTAATCTGCTTTTTGTAGTCCAACCACCAGTTCTTTAAAATTTCATGTATCTATTGATCTATCATCATTCTATCTATCTATCATCTGTCTGTCTATTTATCTATCATCTATCATCTATTTTGTTGAGACAGGGTCTCACTAGATAGCTCAGGCTGGCCTAGAACTTGGTGTAAGTCTCCTGTCTCAACCTCCCAAGTGCTGATGTTGTAAGAGATGCAAGGAGTCTTGCATTGTTAATGCTTCCTCATGGCAAGATCTTCAACTTGATATTGTCTGCTCAGACCTTCTCTTTCCTCTTGGCATCTATGCATTTGGGTATGGAGACATTCCTTTAAAGCAGACTGACATCTGTCTACTAATGTGGGAATGATCTGGAAGCTTAATTCTAGGTTTAGAATTTTTGCACCACGTAAAAAGTATAAATTAAAACTCTACACCTCCTTGTGGCAAAAACTTCAGGAAGTTCACAAGTCACTTGCCACATCCCTGGGCCAATGGCAACATCTTCTCAGCCCTCATTTTCAGAGTGGGTCATCCTCTCAGATCTTGCTTTATGTAGGAAGGGGCCTGTTGGCATTTTGCAGGCCCAGAGCGCCTGTGCTCAAGGTGTGTTGGTGGTAGAGTGGAGAGCACAGTCCTGGTGTGGATGTCAGAGCCCTGAGGGCCTTAATTGACGTCGACAATGACCCTCAAGCTCCAGGACGCCCATGCATTTGTTCACTCATTAACCACCATCTTGGAGAGTTCTTATTCATTTTTGGCACTTAGGAACTTCCAGACTTAGCCCATATACGTGGAAAAATAAACATTTCCCAAATAATTTAATCTAGCTTTCCTTTATGTTTGGAATGAGCACAGGATAGGGGTCTAGTGCATTTCAGATCATTCTATCAGAAACGGAATCTCCTTGCTCATTCCTTCAATATTTGTTTATGTTTCTGCATGTGCATATGGTGTGTGTGTTGGTGTATATGTGTGAGCATGCATGTGTACATGCGTGTGTGCAGAAGCCACAGGTTGACAATCACTCTTCCCCTTAGTTTTTGAGACAAAGGTCTCTTGTTGAATCCAGACCTTGCAGACTTGGCTAGACTAGCCAGCCAGTCAGTCCCAGGAATCCTCCTGTCTCCGCCTCCCTAGCACTGGGATTGTAGGTATGCGCCACCAATCCTGGCTTAATATTTCCTTTCTTTTGAGCCAAAACCAAGCCTTCATTCAATTCCTAAACAACACAAAATTACAAGAAAGAAAACCCCAGTAGTGAATCACCAGGCACAAGGCTGTGTGACAACAATGCAGCCTTACTGTGTGCCAAGGGCTATCCTCCGCACCTTGGCCATGCCAGGATGATGCTCTGTGCTAGGAGGCCCACGACGGGGCTCAGAGGTAGGTGCTGACTTTCGCCTTGCTGTAACAGATCCTGAGGGGGTACACAGGCTCTACTACATGTACCCTGATATCTTAAGAGGAGAGAGAGAAAAAAGAGAGAGAGAGAGAGAGAGAGAGAGAGAGAGAGAGAGAGAGAGAGAGAGAGAGAGAGAGAGAGAGAGAGAGGACATTTCCACATGCCCAGTAGTCGGGAAGATTTCACCCGTGAGGGTGTGACAATTTGTACCTGCCACAGTGGCCTTCACGCTGGAATGTGTCTGCCCAAGATAACTCTTACTGTGATGTCTTTGTTCACAACAGTGTGTTGTGCAGATGTGTGATTTTCCTTCTTTGCAAACTTTCCACATCCGGCCCCACATAGAGGTACGCTCGCCGAATTGCTGCGGTCCCCAGTCGACAGCCACAGGAACAGAATCCTGCACTCCCACACCGTGCGCAGACTTCTGGATTTCATGCCAGCACAGAACACAGGGACAGGGAGGGACTCTGAAGATGAGATGGTTGACAGCTGCATCCTCACACCTTGTGGGACTGAGCAGCTCACGTCAGAAGTCTACGGGGCACAACAGTGTCCACGGAGTGAAATCTCAGTGGCTTTTGGAAGAGCGTGGCCTTGTTTCTGCACACATTCACTTCACGCTATGTGGGAAAGGAGGCTGGGGGCCCACGAGCTGAGGAAGACCACCTGTGGACCCACCTGCTGCTCTCGAGCACAGAGGACAAGGCCTCCGCGGTGAGGCGTACTGTGCGGCTTCTCTTGGTGTGGAGCGTGAGCTGTGTGTTTTCCTTCTCAATCCTGGAGCTGCAGGTTACTTTGTCAATATTTTGACGGTGTGATGTAAACAACTGTCTCCATTCTGAGGCAGAAAAGCAAACATATCCATGGTGAATAAACAAAGTGGATGGGGTGTTTCAGGCCTGGGTCCACGGATGAAGACAGGAGCCCACTTCCAAACAGGCTGGGAATGAGGGGCTATGGCTGGCAGGAGGGATGGCAGATTCCAGTCACTAAAGAGACCGAGTCCTCCAGGCCCCTGTGGGCAAAGACAAGCCCCGGCAGAATCTCTTGAGCTCTTGGAGAGCTCTAAGCTGTGCCCCTAGGCTATCCATCATGAGGGTGGTGGGAGGAGCAAGGAACCTGGAGGTGGGGGTCAGATCCACAGCGAGCTGCTCAATCCATGGAGGGAAACCAAGGCAAGCTGGAATATGAACCCCTGGGAAGTACCATGAAGCAAAGCCTAAAATTGAGATAATGATGGATCTCTCCAAAAGGATGAGTGAAGAATAGCCAAACTAAAGAACTTTCTACGAGAAACTCATTTTTATTAGTGTAACTGTTTGGGATGGAGTTCCTTCTCTAGGGGAATCACACCTCCACCCCCTGTGCGATGAGAGAAAAGGTGATGCTGGGGCTCTGTGGAAAAGGAGGAGCCACAGTGTGACAAGGATAAAACCCATGGGAGATGAATCAGGACCTTGCAATCTAGTGACCCAGAACACGTCTGCTGCAGCTTGCCTTGAGGTGCTGTCTGTCCCCTTCACTCTGGCCAGTATTTGCCTGGCAGTGAGTCTCCTGCTTCTCCATGTTGGCTTGTGAGAGCAGAGATCAGTGTGAGCAGAGATGAGTGTGAGCAGAGATCACTGTGAGAGAGATCAGTGTGAGCAGAGAACAGTGTGAGAGATCAGTGTGAGCAGAGATGAGTGTGAGCAGAGATGAGTGTGAGCAGAGATCACTGTGAGAGAGATCAGTGTGAGCAGAGAACACTGTGAGAGATCAGTGTGGCAGAGATCAGTGTGAGCAGAGATCAGTGTGAGCAGAGATCAGTGTGAGCAGAGATCAGTGTGAACAGAGATCAGTGTGAGAGCTTCGAAATTCTGGGCAAAACAGGAGTTAAGCATGCTGGACATGTGTTGTGTTAAGAGCTTTTTTGTCTCTCCAAAGTAAGCAGGATGCTGAACCCAGAGACTGTGGCCTCAGCCTGGACAGCCCAGGGGGCTTCTTGGTGGTGGCCAGAGGCAGAGGAGGCGCTGATGTTCTGGGCTGCTGCTGGGTCACTGGGAGCTGATGGAGCAATGCCAGTTCGGGCACATAGCCTGAGATTCCACTGTCCTGATACCTCACTTCCGTCTGCAACATTGTATTCTTCAGCACATGGCTTAAAAGCCTTCCAACATGGGCTGTGCATATCGGTTAGACCCCTTTGCCTCTCAAAATAATCCCATAGCCAGAATATATGTAATTATGTGAAATACACCCCACAGGTAGAGTAAATTCTCTGCAATTGTGAAAACTGCCAAACATTCATATCAGCCTTGTGGGTTAAAATGTAGTTTTTCCCACGATGTTAACACAGGAGAGAGCTGCTTGATCCTGTCCACTGATGAGTGCAGATCTGCAAAGCTCACATCTAAGACAAAAAGCCACAACTGGTTTAGATTTGCCTCTATAAATGACCGTTGGGGCTGGAGAGATGGATCAGCAGTTAAGAAGCTTGCCTGAAAAACCTAACAACCTGAGTTTGATTCCCCAGTACCCATGTAAAAGCCAGATGCATGTAAGGGGTGCATGCATCTGGAGTTCAGTTGCAGTGGCCCTGGACCCTGTTGTGCCCATTCTCTCTCTAGCTCTCTCTGTCTCTCTCTCTCTCTGCTTGCAAATAAATAAAAATATTTTTAAAATGGTCACTGGTTCTCCCGCCAAAAGCATCTCAGAGAGACTTGAAGCCTGTGTGAGAAACAAAGACCAACATTCACTGAGCACTGTTCTGGATAAACCCAGACCGCACGGAGGAGCTTGCTGGCCTCTGACATTGTGTGCCTGGCCACAAGACCCACATACATGGCCATGTAGAAGTGATGGTGTGGTCTCCACAGAACCAATGCATTCTGGGAGAACAAGACTGTCCCTAAACCACTCCTCTTTGCCTAACTCACCGGAAAGGCAGGACCTAAATAAGACTCATGCCACTAGTCACTGGCCAGCCTCTTCCCTCCTAGCCACTACAGGCCATAGTTCTAATTTCCAAGCGCAGTCCTGGCCTGGCTGTTGTCCACCTTGGGAGCCCTGGCCAGCTGATATCCTAGCAACTCCAATTCCTCTGCTGCTTCTCACATCCTCTTGCCCACCTGCTGATCTTGAAGGGTACTGTACTCAGTTCTCCTTTTATGGCCCCTCTCAGGGTCTGTGTTGTACTCAGCTCCAGTTGCTGGGATGAACTTCCAAATAGACAGAGTTTATGGGAGGAATGGGTTTATTTCAAGCTTACAGATCTAGGGGAAGTTCCATCAATGGTGGAAGAAACTGCTCCCTTTCATAAATCCAAGCAGAGGGAGAAAACAAACAAACAAACAAAACCAGCCAACAACCACCAAAAGCAAGCAGCAAGCAAAAACTCAAAGCCAGCTGACAGCAGGAACCCTGCCGGAGCTCACACAGCTCTGCATACCTTTGGGCTAGAATTTAGATCCACCCCAGTGACACACCTCCCTGTCACAGGAGTCTGCCTGCTAGGGGCTGAAACTGCAAACTCTATTTTAATAAAACACCTGACTCTGTGGGGCCATATATTCAAATTACTACATTCCACTTGTTACTGCTTTTTTTTTTTAAGAAATTAAGAATGATTTAAGGAGATGTGGTTTGGTGTCAAGTTGACAAGGGTGGACTTGTGATGGTCAGGTTCTGTTGTCAGCTTGATCTGGTTAGGAATCCATGACATTCCCCTTGGGTGGGTCTCTGGTTGCTTCCAGAAAGGACTGACTAAAGGAGGAGGTCCTTCCCCCAGAGTGGGCGGCTCTCCTGGTGGTGGGCTTTACGTAAGGAAATTCTGGGAGAAAGAGCCCCTTCCTCCCACCTGGCTGCCGCTGCTGCTTGCTGGTGAGTGCCTTCACTTGCACCTGCATCTGTCCTGCTCGGCTCTCCTTCCTGGATGCTGGAACCCAGTTTCCTCAGCCTTCCAGCCTGGACTGAAGCCCAGCGGCTCTCCAGGAAGCCTTCAGCCCTTCAGTGCTGGATGGGGACTGCTGAGGCCTCCAGCCACGTGGACTGAGCAGCTACGGGTTCCTTGACTCTGGGGACTTCAGACTGCTACTGCTGGACTGTTGTAAAGCAATCCAATAAATTCCCCTTTTTAATACAATCCATTCCATTGGTTCTGCTCCTCTAGAGAACCCTAATACAGTATGCTTGCCACATCCTCCTACAGGGGACTCTTTCGCCTGTTTCGCCACCGTTCCCTGCCTCCTTGTGGGCACTTCTTCTGACAACATGTACCCAGAGTCCTCTTGAGGGTAGCAGCTGAGTGGGTTCCCCACCCATCCCTACTTCTGCTGAAGTAGCAGCTTCAGCACAAACTCGGGACTCAGCTGGTCAGGTGGTGATGATTGTGTAGGTGGGGAGCATAGCGTCCCCGATGGCATCTGAACAGGACACGGGGAAGTCAGAAGGGGGCTTAAAAGCCACAGCTATTGCTTTTTAAAGGAGATCAGCACCTATAGACTCTGAAATAATGTCACTTTTTATCAATTGGTGCTATATTTCTTGATGAGAAAGACTTTGAGTGAAGGGGTCCCAGGGATTATAAATTTTCTTGAACATTATCTTGCCAAAAACAGGTGAGAGAATTCTGTGTTGGACCATTGCCTCAAAACTGGACTCACAGGGCAGTCCTGGGAGCACAGGGCCCAGGGAAAGACATTTCTGTATCTCCTGTCAACATATGCACATTTCGTTTAGCAGAAACACCTATAGTCACCATGCAAGGGTGCCTGGATGGGAGATGGGGAATTTTTTCGAGTTCCAAAGTCTCCAACATGCTTTCAGTATCAAGTCTTTCTCTCTCTCTTTCCTTATTCTGATTATTCCTACGGGTTACTGTTTATTAACAACCAGCGACAGAATGGAGCCCAACCTTAAGTGCCCAGGCTGGCTACATGTAAGACACACACAGGGTCTTTTGGGCAGCTCTCCCTAGATCTGCTGAATGGGGTCCTGGGTAGCTGGCTTGAAGCTGAGAAAAAGAGTTCCAACATGTGTCTGCTCCTCTCTGGAGGGAGATGGCTGTTTGAGCAGAGCCATCTCCTGGTTACCGTCACGTCTCTGGGTCCTGAAGAGCTGGGAGGTGTGCTAGGATCCCCCTTGTAACATAATTATTTATTTGGGGGCACTCAAGCGAAAGCCATGATTAGAGCTATGAGGACGGGTGTCCGGGAAAGACCTGTACAAACCGCAATTACCAGCTGCTTCTCAAAATCCAACCTGGGAATCAAACAACCTCCCAGGGTTTCAAATGAGCTTAAAATGTTCCATGCGTAACAGCGACAAGTTACATTTGCTTCAGTGAAGCGCACTCTTACACGATGCTAAATTCCTTCTGTGGCTGAACACAGGCTCAGATCACTAATCCCGTGTTGGGGATTTGGGGCCTCTGACATGCTGCCAAGGCTTTGCCACTGTGAGCGGCTCTGCTGTCCCTTTGAAGTCCTTGAAGTGGCGATGATCTCTCCCCACCCCCACCTAGGCCCCAGAGTTTAGCTGGATGAGGGGATCCTGGCGAGGAAGGACCTCAATTCTGCCTTCTAGCTCATTTCATATTCATTTATTCCACCAACCAATGCGTATTTAGAGTCTTCTCTCTGGAGTGGCATCTTTACAGCTGGCCCACAGGGGCGACCAGGCACACTGCATCTTTCTTTTTGTCATTTTTCATGGGCCAGCCTGAGGCTAGGAGGCGGAGGGTGATTCCTACACACCTACAGCCTGACATCAATCTTTGCTTTGCTGCCTTGCTGGTGCAGGAGCTCCAAGGAGCCTGTTTGGGTCCCTGTTTTGAGGTGCAGGCTTATTAAGACGACCTCACAAGTGGTCTCCTTCCTTCTGTTCCCAAGGTCTTCTCGCTTTCACGCCTATCAACTCACCCGGCCCTCCCAGTATCCCTGGGAGGGAAGCTGAGAAGGGACCTCACTCTGCAGAGGGGATTTTCACCAAGAAGCCTTAGACCTGAGCCCTGGGCTCCATCATTCCAAGCCCTAGTCTTGACTCTGCATATGTCTGCTGGCCTCTGAACAGCGATGATGAGGCCAAGGTAGCAGGTTCAGTTCCCTCCTCAGAAGAAACCCTTCCTGATCATGTCTTCACAGAATGGGCCCACAACACAAAGCTATGATCCCCAAGGGTCTAGGCTGGAGCTGGTGTGCCTGGAACCTGGCTTTGGCAGCTGGCTAGGGGATTATGGCAAGAGTGGATTTAAATCCTGCCTGCTCACTTCTCACCCAGATTCCTGCCTCTGGGGGCATTATATCTGGGTAGGGAGCTCAGCGTGTAAAAACCACACGGCAATGAAGGAGTACATTTTCCAAGCATGGGCACTTGGGGAGTTTTATGGAATAGCTACATTAAAAATGTGACTGACATATTAACTTTTGTGCATATGCACGTGGATTAAAAAAACCAAACTCATTTAAAAAAGACTTCCGAGTGACTAATGTTATCTATCCTCTAGCCTTCCTGACTTGGATGGATGATTACAGGATGCCTCATCATAATTACATTCCCCAAAGAAAAATAAATGCTCAGGAAAAGACCTGGAGAGACAACTCAGTTGGTAAGGTACTTGCCGTGTAAGCATGAGGATCTGAGTTCAAGTCCCCAGCACCCATGTTAAAGAAAGTATGGCTACGAGTGAGTACCTGTAATCTCAGTGCTTGGGAGACAGAATTAGAGACAGGAGCATCCCTGGGCTTTCTGGCAGCTAGACTGGTAGAAAGGGCAAGTTCCAGGTTCAATGAGAGACCTTGTCTCAAAAAATAAAAATAAGGTAGAGAGCAACTGAGAAAGACGCATGATATTGACCCAGATCTGACCACGTGCACGCGTGCGCGCGCGCACACACACACACAGAAAGAAAGAGATAGATAGATAGATAGATAGATAGATAGATAGATAGATAGATAGAGAGAGAGAGAGTCTGGCTAGGAGAGGACAACTGGACATACAGAGGGAGTGTCTTCAGCTGTCTACATTCCTATAAGGCACAGCTCCCAGCAAAACTCCTGTTTGCTTTGTAAAAATGTGCTTTACCTCTGGGATTTGCTTGACATCTAGACAAGGGAGGAGATAAAAGCGAGCCTCTGACTGCTGTGCAATTTTAGCCAATTGTACATGAAACATGGCCATCGCTCAAAGTGGGGACCCCGCTCCTGGGAAGATGAAAAGAGAGGGCCGATGGAAAAGAGGCGGCTCGGAGGTGACCCGCGTACTATAAATACGAGCAGGCACAGCGGCGAGGGAACGGAGAACATCTTCCAAGCAAAGGCGCGTGAGGAAAAACGGGGAGCAATTTGTTACACGCTTTACAATTTTAAGGAAAAACTAAAAAGGAAGAGCAACTTTCCTTTGCTGTTGATTGGAGCATAAACATAGTCATGTTTAAAGTATGGGCTTCCTTAAGGCTGTGCCTCACCTCAGACCCTGTACTCAGCTCAGGCAGTGTGCCCTGCAAGGGTCTAGTTACAGTGTGTGTGCGTGTGTGTGTGTGTGTGTGTGTGTGTGTGTGTGTGTGTGTGTGTGCGCGCGTGTGTGTGTGCGCGTGCACGTGTGTGTGAGACGTGTGTGTGCATGAGTGTGTGTGCATGAGTATGTGTGCAGGCATGTGTGTGCGCGTGTGTATGTGTATGCGTTGTGCGCATTTGCATGCACAAGTATGTGTGTGCGTGCACACATGCGTGTGTACGAGTATGTGTGTGCGCGTGTGTGCATGCATGCGTGTGTGCGCGTGTGCCTGTGTGTATGTGTGCATGCACATGTGTGCATGTGTGTTGTTCGTGTGTGTATGTGTGTGCATGTGTGCATGTGTGTGCATGTCTGTATGTGTGCGTACATGTGTGTGCACGTGTGTGTCCATGTATGTGTGTGTATATTGTGTATATGTGTGTGCGTGTGTTTGTGCGTGTGTGCATGTGTGTGCGCATGTGTGTGTGCACACATAGAGGACAGATGACAACCTCTGGTGTCATCCTCTCTCATCCTCATGAGCGTCATTCTTTGAGACACAGTCTCTCGTTAGCCTGGAGCTAACATATCATCTGGTCATCAAGGCCCCAGGCTCCTCCTGCCTCTGTCTGCCCAGTGCTACATATCCATTATTCATGGTCTGAGGACCCAGCTCAGGCCCTCGTGCCTGCAGTGCAAGCCATCTTGCCAGCCTCGGCTGTCTTGGATCCCTCTTTAAGGTCCGGTGGTCCTGGTAGGGGGTGGGGGGCAGGAGTCACACTGTCTCTGCTGTCAGGGAGTGGGATGAATGCCAGTGCTCAGCTCTTCTTTTCAGTCAGTCTTGGCCCACGGTCATGGATGGTACCACCCACACTCAGGGCCAGCCTTCCCTCCTCAGCCACTCCTTCACAGACATGGCCAGAGGTGTGTCTCCTGGGACAATCGACAAGAAGATGACACTCTCACAGAGACCACTCCTGGGCTCATGCTCTGTTTTGTAACACAGCACTGCCACAGATCGCACTGTGACCGACCGTCACAAAGACATGCTGGTGTCTTAACCTCCTCCGTGTGGAAATGGAATCTTTATAGATCTAATTAAGATGTGTTTGCTAGCGTTCCCTTGCTGTGACAAAATACCTGAGGTAAACACCTTTTAAGGAGGAGAAGTTTGCTTTGGCTCACGGCTTCAGAGGTTTCAGAGCATGGGTGCTTGACCCTGTTGCTTTGGGCCTGTGGTAAAGGAGAAAATCGTGGTGGGAAGTACATGGTAGAGCAAAGATAAACAAATGAACAAACAGAAACAAAATAGAACAAAATCTCTGCTCTCATGATGACCAAGAAGTAAAGAGAGAAAGGAAGGGGCCAAGGTCGCAGCAGCCCCTTGAGGGGCTCACCCCCAAGGACCCAACTTTCTTCCATTAGGCCCACCTCTTAAATAACACCACAGGCTGGTGACAAAACCTTAGCACATAGGACAGTCACTGGGATGGGCTCTCCTCAAAGCCAGCTGGCATCCTTAGAAGCAGCAGGATATGTGGGCACGGGCACGGGGAGGAGTGAGGGATGCCACCATATGAAGACAGAGACTGAAAGTGGAGCCATGCTGCCACAACCAGGAGCACTCAGAGCTTCCAGAAGGTTGAAGAGGAAAGGAAGGACCCCCACCCCAGAAGATATGGGAGGATTACAGCCCTTAGCTTTGACGGCTAGACTACCTACGTGTGAGAAAAGAATTGATTTCTAATGCTTGGCCCTGTCTACTTCATGGCGCTTAGCTATGGTAGCCCAGCTACAGCCCACACTGTGATGAGGGGACAGTCCCCAGGGGCTGAGGGAACATGAGCCCTTAAAGAGGAGGGCCGAGGGGCTAGTGAGGAGGCTCAGTGGATAAAGTGCTCTTGGCTCAAGGTTGGGGACCAGATCTCAGATCCACAGCACCTGTGAACGTGCCGGGTGGGAATGGTGGTCCATCTGTATCCCCAGGCAGACAGGGAATCCCCAGGGCATACTGGCTCACCAGGCTAGCAGAAGCAGTGAGTTCCAGGTTCAGGGAGAGACCCCCACGCTTGCACAAACATGTGCACTCATATATACAAACATGCATACCCATGCATGCACACCACACCACACACATGCGCACACAAAACAAGTAAAGGAGAGCTTTCTCTGCTGGGGGCTGGAGGAGGGAGCACACAGAAGGAAAGGATGTGTCACTGATAATTCAGGATGGAACGGGCGGGCCTGTGGCAGAAAGAAAGGCATGTGACTTTTAGGAGCCAAGAGTAGCTCCTGGCTAACAATCCCATTGTCCCAAGGAACAATTCTGTCAAAACCCTGTATAAATGCAGAAAGCACATTCCCCCACAGTGTCCAGAACCAACTCTGAGCAGATGCCCATAAAGACTCCTTAACTACACAAAGTTGGAAAACATAAATTTGTGTTCCGTTGTTAAGTTTGTCGTCTGTTGCAACGGGAACAGAAAACCAACGTGGAGACCGAGAAGGTCCCACATCTCAATGTGCCATGCACTGCCTCCCTTTTTACCCTGGGGCTGGTGATTTAGATTAAAACCAGAGACTTCCAAGTCAGAAATCAAAATGATCACAGATAACTCTTCCTCACAGATTCCAAGAGAAATAGCCCACAAAATTACACCAGAAACAAAGGCAGAGCTTGGTCTCAAACAGTGGTGTGCTGGCAAATATTTGACAATCTGTCCTCTGTGGAAAGAAAAAAAGAATTTTTAAGGCTCTGATTCACAGCACTTGCCAGTTCCCACATGGAAACGCTCCTATCACAGCCAATTTCAGACAACTGCTCAGGACATTGCTGAGCACGGGACAGTGAGCACTTGAGCTGGCTGTGGGACAACCTGGGATTCTCAAAGCCAAGGGAGCGAAGCCATGAAGAACGCTGGCGGGGAAGGGGACGAGGAAGCCCAGCCCGCTCCATCCTCCCTCCTCCCGGGACCTTCTTCTCTGCCTCAGCAAGTTCTCCTTGTCTCGGTCCATTTCGACCACTCGTGACTTCTTCTGCCACCCAAATGCTGATGATTCCATAACCTCAAGCTTCATGCAGTGCAAAGCCTGGCTGCATTACAGAGCCGAGCCAACGTGCGGTCTTTTCTTAATTGCCGCATCCAACTTAATGTGCCTAGACAAGAGCCTATTGACCCCAAAACATGGTCCTTCCAGGTTTCCCATCTAGTGATGCCATCCAGCTGCAAACAACAGGAGTCTAGGAAGCGGCCTGGGATCTTTCTTTCTCTTTCTACAACCACTAAGGCATTAAACCACTCTTCAGATGGGGGGAACAGGCAGAGCCCACCTAGTTCTCTGTCCATCACTTGATCAGAGTCTCCTGGCCTCTCCACATCTCCATTCTTGACAAGGGAACAACCACACAGAACTGGAACCCTCCAGTCCCACTCACGATTAAAGCCCTTAGCTGGCTGGCTTATGCTCTCAGGATGCGTCCAACATCCATCACCGGGCTCCCCAAATCACGTGGCCCTTGTCACCTCTTTATGCCATTGGGTTCCATCTACGTCCTCCTGCCCTAATCCACCGTTGTTAGGTGTCATCTGCTTCCCCTTCCGTGAGCACTTGGGCCAGTGACAGCCCGTCTTCCTTTGCACAACCTGCCCTTTCTTAACTCAGCTCATGGCCTTCATGCCTCTTCCTCAAGAAGTCTTCCTGCTTTCTCCAGAGTAGGTCAGGTGCCCACAGGTTCCCCACACCCATTCTCCCTCATAGCTCTTCTCATGATTATAATCAAATGAGCGTTGGTGTGGAGCTCTGGTCATGCCCCTTCTTCTCCACATAAAGGTGAATTCAGTGAGAGCAAGGGTCATTGACCTGCCAGTCATTGTTCTGTCACTGTGTTAACTACAGTTCTCTCTGTGCACAGATGGAGAATATATTTTGATAATAAGAAGAAAAGAAATTTAGCATTAAGTGAAAAAAATGAGGGCAGAATAGAATGTTCGGGAGGATCCCAGTTCTGTGGAAACTGCAGAAGTAAGCTAGAGTAGCTGAGTGAGCCTCAGCATAGTAACAAAATCTAACTCTGGGGGGTGGAATTGATTACATGTAAGCTTTGGTCTCCTCTTTCCATATTTATAAGTCTTCAGATGAGATCGGGCGCATTCAAGGTGGTATGGCCATAGACAAGTTTTCAGTTCGAGCTTTTAGCACAGGAGCTTGTGAGAGACCCATTCAAGCCAGCACCCAAGACGGCCTGCATCCTTCACTGATGATCACACGTGCTCTTTGGTCTCTCGAGGATCAAGGACGCACTCACGTTTTTATAGTTGGAAACAATCCCATGAGGAATTTCATGTTTTAACTGTGGGGCATTGTGCTGAGGTCAAAGAGCCGGGGAGCTCTGAGTCTTCCTCAGCAGGTCCCTGGGCAACACCAGGTCCTCACAGGCACACATCCGTGTCCTTGTCCCTCTAGGTGTCTGAGGCAAGACTGTCTTCCTCAAGCCCATGCCAGATGGCAACAGGAGCACGACGTCTGTCCCTGTGCCTCCTTTGGAATCAAAGCTCAGGGGAGAGTCCTATCATTAAGCAGGATCTTTATTTCCATCAGGATGAAGATATTTTAGAATAAATGTTTCTCTTATTCCTAAGAATAAATTTTATAAAGAAGAGACACATTCCTTATAGCTGCCCATTTTTTAAAAAATATATTTTTTGTTTACAAGTGGATGAGAAACTGCAACTCTACCCTCTCTGTGATAAATTACGGATCCTACTAGCAGACGGAGCCACGGAAGGTTGTTTATAACATTAATACTCCTGAGGCCTGAAATCACAGCATCGGGGTTGCATATCAACGTCTGGCAGAAACAAATCAGTTGCAAGATAAAATCCAATAAACTACATTTTTTTCTCGATGCCCATCAAAAATACCTATCCTACTTGCTTGGGAATATATTCTTCAAATTGGTTTATTTAGGACAAGACAAATGCAAAACTCCAAGACAGTGGGCTGCTTGCTAATCCCAAGCAGGTGTGGGGTCCCTTTTGGAGGTAGAAAGGACCTTTAGCTTCAGGAAATCTTCACTGAAGCAAAGCGCATCACAGTTGTCACTCAGACTCACCCCTTTGGAAAATGCTGGTCATTGTTTCATAAAATAAATCTAAATCGTGCCAATTCACTTGATTACACAGGGATTGGAGACACGGCAGACACGTGCTCTTACCTGGTTATAAAGTCTTGGTCTGGGTGTGTCAACACAGAGTCTGTTGGAACCAAGGGTAGAGAATTGTCTGATAAGCAGGTGACCTTGTGCCAGGGAGAGTCACAGGAAGCAGTCCATTATTAGCTTCCTGCCCAGCACAGTGAGTTGATTCTATCAACTTGTCACTCTGACAAGCTGACAGCTCAACCCCAGAGGACAGACCGAAGTGACAGGTAAGATGTGAAGACTGGAGGGAGGGAAACTCCGTTCATTGGATAAGAAGAACCGGAGAAGGAGTGTGGACACTTCTGGCTTCTGATTTCCTGCTAATTCAGAAAGTTCTGGAAGTACTAACCACTGTCAAGGTCAGTTTTCCCACCTGATTGGTGAACAATGCCCAATGTTGTGATGAGAGCCAATGTGAGGGAAGGGGCTCTGAGCGTTTGAAAATTGAGATGACGTCAAAGTTGGCCACCTCTTTTCCCAGGACCCTGACAATGCTTGGCACAAGAGGGGCCATTCAATAGATATTTGTGGAAGGAGAAGCCTAGAGTAAACAAGTTGTGAGTATTTCTGCATGGAGCATTTGAATGAAGCAGACAATACACATTATAGTTTTGTTGTGTTTTTATAAACAAATATGAATAACATGGCTGCTGTAGTCTGAGTGTGAAATATCCCCCTAAAGGTGCATGTGTTTGAGCACTTGGTCCCCAGCTGGTGGCACTGTTTGGGGAGGCCGTGGAACCTTTAGGAGGTGGAGGCTTGCTGACTGAAGCGGGTCACTGGGGAGCAGGCCCCTCCCTGAGATTTTATAGCCCAGCCCTACTTCGGCTCCTGCAATGCTTCCTGGCTGCCATGTGATGAGCCTGCCTGCCAAGCTTTCCCACCATGAAGCTTTCCCTGGGAACTGGAAGCCAAGGCAAACCCTTTCCTTCCTTAAGTCACATCTAGTCAGGCATTTGTCACAGCCACTACAAAGTAGCTGATACATCTCTCACTGTACCCGCTCTTTCTGGCCTTTCCCATCAGGCTGGGAGAGTCGGGGTCCACTGGGACCTTCTTGAAGCCCACCGGAAGAAGGACTTGATGAAGGAGAGTCCACTTTGTGCCATCTCAGAGGTCCTCTGCTCTCTTCCAAAGGAAGCAGAGAATACGAAAAAAGTCCAGCATGGGCTTCAACATTCAGGCACTGCCCTGTCCCCCCTATGCCTGAGCACAGGCTTCCTCCAGGCCACAGTGGACACTGTTTACTGGGGAACCTCTGTGGTGGCTCTGCCTGCCCTGCCCCTCACCTTCTGGACTTGTTGACTCTTGTGGGACCGAGTTCTTTCCTTTTTGTGGCCACAGCAAAGACCTGGCCCACCTTCTCCATCATCATCTTCATACTGGGGTTCTCTGCCTTTGCCTCCTCCTTGCACTCTGCAGAAGCACTCTCACCAGCCTCACAGGAAGTGACCCACTTGGCCAGTAACCAGTTCACCCCAGGAAAACCTCGGAGATCAAGTGCTCATTGTTCAAACAGTCCTTGTCCTCAACCCAGGGATATGCGGCTGCAGCTCTTGCTTGCTTTCTCCTGAAAATGATGCATTTCATAACAGAGTCCTTCAGCTACTGGACTGCTAAACGCTGAGTGTTTCATTATAGATAATGGGCCTGATACAAACACATCGGTGCAATGAGCAGCCAGGAACCTGGAAAATATATGCAAACAGCATGAGGCCACAACAGTGTGTCAGACCTGCCTCATGGCTGTCCTGGCTAGTGCCTGCCTGCTGGGGGCCTTGACCTGGTCGTGCCTGCTTAGAAACTGGGCAGGGGCCTTACATGTCATGCTCAGACCACTCACAAGGAAGCTCTAGGAACAAGTGGCTGGCACAAGTCCCAGATGCCACGGCTCAGACACTGAGAGCAGGCAAAAACTCTGGGCCACTCACCCATACCTAATGACCCCTACCAGTCACCCAGTAAACAGGGGTGTCTGCTTGTGGCCTGGAGGAAGCCTATGCTCAGGAATAGGGGGACAGGGGGTGGTGCCAGCATTTTGAAACCCATGCTGAACTTTTTTCGTATTTTCTGTTGGAAGAGAGTAGAGGACCTCTAATGATCATAACTGATGTTGGATGCAGGTTTATACCTTGTCTCCCTGAGTGCCCACAATGAGCTCACGAAACACTAGTATTACCCCACCTAGCCGTTGGGAGAACTGAGACTCATTGAGAGTAAATAATCTGGCTACAGCCACTGAGTTAGTAAGCATCACAGCTGATGGTGAAACCCAGTTGTTTGGCCCCCAGTGCTGCTAACCAATACATCGCAGCGAACACCCATGTGCCAAACCTAAGCCAAACAACCTGATGGCATCATATATTCAAAAGCCACTGATGCCAAAAGACCCACCAGCAAGCCAAATGAGACCTTGTCTATGGCTATATTAGAAGTCACCTTTCAAGCTCAAGGACTGTGTCTAATACTCCTGGGTTGACACAAGGTCATGGTGTCCAGGTGGCACCTCCCTATCAGCTCTCCACGATTAATGTATGGCTCTGGAGTTCATTACTGGCCCATCCTAGAAATGTCCTCAGTCCTCCCTGAGGCTTGCAGGAAGATCAATTTTCCCAGCAGACGAAAAACCACAGACTCAGCTCCCTGGCCAGATTTTATCACCTGCTCCAAGAGAACGAGGAGAAAACAAAACAGTTTAAAGGCAAATGGGAACAAAATGGAGAGAGATGGAGAGAGATGGAAGAGAGAGAGAGAGATGGAGAGAGATGAGAGAGAGAGAGAGAGAGTGCCTGCCTGCCTGCCTGAAGGTGCTGTCTTCACACAGCCCACAGAGTCCTTCTTGGAAAGCAGCAAGGTGAGCCTGTCTCCTTGTGTTTTCTGGTGAATCAATAAAGTAGACTCAGAGCAGGGTCAGGGTCAAAGTTGCAGCCCATGCGCAAAGGCCCCAGAACCCATCTGTGAGATGAGGATAGAAAGCCAGCTCTGCAGCAAGGGTGGCTTCTGAGAGCTCTGAGAGTGGTACCTTCCCCAGAAGCCTGCCTTACAATGCTCTTTCAGCATTTCCTGGTGCTTGGTCCTCTCAGCTCAGCACGAGGGGAGTGCTGCGAACTTGATGACTGGGTCTGGGTTACGTCCCTTGCAAGATTTTCCAAGGCCTGCATTCCAGATGCCTCGTGCATGACCAAGTCTGGTGTGTCGGGCTCCTGTGCACCTCTTACTGCATGGGTGGTCAGGCTCCTGTGTGCCTGCTCGCCTGAGGCTGGCACCTCTTACAGTATGAGTGCTTTGCATGGTCCTGCTTCCCCAGTTTATTAGATATTTTTCATCATCATGACAGAACATTAGACACAAACAAGTCAAGGGAGGAAGGATTTATTCTGGCTCATGGTTCCACAGGGTTAAGCCCGTGGCCACATGGAACAACATGCTGATGCAGAACATTACGATGGCAGGATTGTGGGATGGAGCAACATTTTCACCTCATGGAAGACAGGATGCAGAGACAGACAGAGAGGATCCAGAACAAGATAAGTCCAAGATACACCCTAGGGGTCTTCTTCCAATTTCTAGACTTTCCCAAAATATCACCACTGGCTTCAGATTAAGCTTTCAACATATGAACTTGGGGACACTTCACATTCAAGCTATAACCGATGTCATCAGTGCCCAGAGACGGCCAGCGTCCTTCACTGATACCACACACCTGCTCTTTGGTGTTTCGGGGAACAAGGCTGCTGTATTTGTGCCGTGCCTTCTCTGTTCCTCAATGGCTAGTGATATTAATAGTTCTAAGCACACAGCTTTCTGAGGAAAACTGCCTTCGCCTCAGGCACAGCTCAAAGTGTGGTTCTAGTCAGCCATCTTTTTCAAAACTATTTTTATTAATTTATTTGCAAGCAGAGAGAAATAGAAGAGTCAGACAGAATGGGCATGACAGGGCCTCCAGCCACTGCAAACGAACTCCAGATGCATTCCCCTCTTTGTGCATCTGGCTTTATGTAGGTATTGGAGAACTGAACCTGGGCTGTCCGGCTTGGCAGGTAAATGCCTTAACCACTGAACAAGCTCTCCAGACTCCAGTCAGCCATCTTTGTGCCTGCCCCGTGAGGCTCCATGAGCTGTCTAACTGGATCAGGACATCCCTCTGGCTCAGAGAAAGGAGAACCGAAGGCTGCTCTTCAGGGGCCCATTCTGAGAACTGAGTGGAACCAACTGGATTCCGTTTTAGGAAGCTAAACTTCAATCCAGGTTGGGGAGATAGCTCAGTTGGTCCAGTGTCTTCCTTGCAAGCATGAGTTCGATCCCCAGAACCCACATTAAAAAAAAAGCTGGGCGTGGTGGCACATGCTTTTAGTCCTTTAACCCCAGCACTGGGGAGGCAGAGACAGGCAGATCCCTGAGACTTGCTGGCCTCAAACAAGGTGGATGGTGCTTGAGGAACAACCCCTGAGGTTGCCCTCTGGCCACCACACCCATGCTAGCACATACATGTGCAACTGCAGAAACGTGTGTGTGCATGTGTGTGCACGTGCACGAGCGCGTGTACACACACAGAGTAAATGCCACAGAAGCATTAAAGATGGTACCAGGAGAGGCCACTGCAAAACTGGGAATGAGGAAGCAGCAGTGGGAACTCAGGGCAGAGGGGATGGCCATAGTGGGGGCAACATGGAGATGCCAGAGCACATGTCATTCAAGTTAGAGCAACAGAACGAGTCACCAGTGCTGTCTCTGGTCACAGGGGTCCTGGGAGCACACTACTTTGGATCTAGTTCCAGTTTGGATGACCCTCTCCAGCTCACAGCCTTGGCTGTTCTGCAAGGTCCTTGTCTCCCTTGTTGACTTCAGGTAAGCCCCACGGTCACCTCACTATTGAGCCAAAGATCCCATAGGACACCCCTGAGGGTGCCTACTTGGTGGGTCTGTCACCCGCCCACAGCCCAAAGCTCAGGGCACTTGTTCTGCCTACCATGGCTTCATCCGTTTCCTGTGCCAGTGTGTCACCTGATGCTTCTCCCTCAGGACCCCCTCATCTTTATGCGCCCTGTAATCGAACTTGCAGTTGAAGCTCCATGCTGATTACACAGGTTCCCAACAATTCACAGGTTTTTCTCCTAGGCCCTCAGGGAGTGCCCCAGATTTGCAAATGATGGCTGGGTTTTGAACCTAGATAAGGTTGGTCACTTTAAGACTCCCTGCTCGAGCTGTGGCAACTTTCATACAACTTGACTCTCTTATCTAGTGTCTTCCTGCCTCCCCCAGACCCAACCCCTATGATGAGCAGGAGCAGGACATTCCCTTCTCCTTAGAGACCTTGACGGACCAGAGGCTTTCTTATAATCTCACTCCCCAGTGAGATTATAAGACATCTTATAATTTGTGGCCCCCAGCACTTAAGTGGAGTCACGTGGTAGAGAACTGACAATTCCCTTTGTCCTCAGATTTCTGAAGCCTGTCCACACCATGTCTCCTAAAAAAGCTTAGATTCTAGGAAGATAATTTGTCTCGTCTGCCTCTCATCCAGCCAACCTGGTGTCCTCCTCCCTCTCTCATCTGTCAGCTGGTGGGGAACATCTTACCAATGACCTTGGCCTTCTCAAGAGGGCTTGGATCTCAAACAGACTAAGGATCTGGAGTTTAAAATCAGCAACTATCCAATATAGCGTTTTAATTTATTTTTTTAAACAGAGAGCTGACACAATTCTGTATGTTTGCCACGAGTCTTATACACCAGACTTTTAGAATATATGCCATTCAATTATACTTCTACATATGGTGAATGGCATTTGAGGCAACTTGCATGTGTTTTTCAATCCGTTGCTTCTCTGTATCATCAATTAAGGATTCCATGTTGTGAAAAGATCAATGTGCATCGTGAGGGCCAAGAGGAGTGACGGGCTTCCCGTGGCTGCTGCGATAGCCTCACCAGTCAGCACAAATGGGACTGAAGAGTCAGGTGATGCCAAGAGGCTGGGTAAGATGTGCTCACGTCTCGAGCCCCTCCAGAGGCCTGCAGCTTTGCTGGTGGTCTGTAACAAGTGCTTGGCTTTCATGATGTCTCACCCCAGGCTATAAGCAAGGGGTTTCTTCATATCCTTACAACTGCATCCTGTAAAACCACACAGGACAGAAGAGTTTCTCTCCATAAATATGCACCATTTATTATTTAGAGATGAAAGTTAGATTGTAGTCTTTTGTCAGACAGAGCAATGGCTCCTTGAACGAGCAATGACACCTTGATTCATACCATCAGAGCCAGGTCAGGGAATGCGGGCAGCTAGAGATGCTGTAACCTGTGCCTGTGGCAGGGAAGCAGGGGGTATATATACCTGGGTAAACAGAGGGGCATGTGGTGATGTCCAGCAGCTCTTTCCTCTGAATCGAAACATTCCCTTGGAGGGAGGGAGGGAGGGAAGACAGAGACTCATAAGACTTGGGAAGCTAATGAAACTTACCAGGCTAGAGAAGCTCACAAAATTTACAGGACTCAGGAAGCTCAGAAAGTTCCAAGCTTTGAAAGGTTATGAAGCAGTAAACAGTTGTTGGGGCAAGGAGGCTGACAGTGCAGAAGGCTCGGGTGGGGGGCAGCTTTCCTGGGCCCTGGGATGGGCCATTTGGGGACACCACTGCCTTTGAGTCCCTTCACGTCCTCTCAGTGAGTAAGCCCAGTAAACTCACTGACTCAGCAAGCTAGGCGTAGGTGAAATACTTTCTTTTGTCTGTCGTTGGTGCTCGCTCTATCTGGGATAAGAGATATTTGTTGTAGTGTGATGGATATTTCTAGATCCCATGCCATACGGTGGATGCTACTGAGCCTGGACTAGCCACCCAAGTGAACAAAGTGGACACAGGCTTCCCTGCATCACTGCAGAATGTGGACCAGCATTGGGTGAGAATGGATCCCCTTTTTCACTGGTGAGCAAAAGTAATGTGTAGCACGGAGAGAACTGGGGCTAAGGGGAGGAGAGGCGGTGGGGTGGACTCTACGCCATGACCCAGTCAGCACCATCTCCACGAGTCCCCTCAGAAAAGGATCTACGTGAACATCCAGAACAAAAGCTTAGAAAATGTCTGCCCCTGATCAGTGCTGTGGGGAACAGGGCAGGTCATCCTTCCGAGAGAGGAGCCGAAGCCCATGGAGGAAAGGAACAGAGGAAGACAGGGGAGGCATCGGCGACTCCGTGGTGGAGGGAACGAAGGTGAGACGGCCTGGAACAAGAGCTATAGTGAGCAGACATGTCACTGTGGAGCCGGCAGAGAAGAGCAGTGACACAGGGGACAATCCTCAGAGGCTGTCCCTGAATGCAGAGGGAAGAAGAGAAGAGCAGGGACAGAGCCCGCGTCCTCACGGGTAGCCTCCCACGAGGCTGGAACACAGAAGTAACAATTAATAACACATTTTCCCTGAAGAGCCAAGCATGGTTTCAAAGTTCTTATCATTTGTATTTCTGGAACATGGTAAGCTACACTTACCCAAATAAAACACTTCAGAAACAACAAGAAAGTACAAGTGGTTCCAGCAATTTAGCAAGGAAACAAGAGAACAAAGAGAGAATTTTTTTTTGCACAAGAAACAAAATCAGAGCTCCCTTAGACTTTTATTCCAGTGCCTAAGATATGGAAAGATAATGGAGTGACACGATGTCTATAGAACTGTAAGGAAAAGTAATTCCATATGAGAAGTGCAGGCAGGGAAGTTGTCTTTTGTGTACAAATGCTTTCTATTCTCAGATACGCACCATTCAAGAAAAAGTATCACTTATGTAATCTTACCCCCAAACACTGCTTGGAGCTAGAGGATTAACAGAACCTCAGGGAGGAAAATTAGCATCAGGAACTATATTATAAAGGAAATCCATAGACCAGCAATGCAATAGACCAGAGATGAATCCAAGGAATATCATTTTGTTCATTAATAGGGTGAAAAAAACTCATTTTTTAAAAGACCAAACTGGTTGTTTAAAATTGATTTAGTTCTAAATCCCTAATCATAATACAAAGAAGTGAAAGAAGGCTGTGGAGAAAAATTAGAAACAGAAAAAAAGGTTTCTGAAAGGTTAAAATTCGTTATAATCAACTAATATGGGATTCAAGACCCCTGCTTCACTAGATGTAAGAAATGGAAAAATATTCAGGCAAAAGTCTTCAAATTTTTAAGGTAACCTACAAGGAATCAAGACTAGGAAATGTTCAATATAAAACACTAAAGATAATTAAATATGAGTTCAGGGAGTAAAATACAGAAAACAGAGAAAGACCAAGGAAGTGTAAGTTTTAGAGAAAAGTCCAAAGAAGCAATTTCAGTCTTAATGGATAATAGCAAAGTAGGTTAAATAGTTCTGCTATGAAATAAAAGACTCAGACTGCCTCAAAAAACAAGACCTGCTTTCTTAAAAACACCACAGCCGCAGCAGGATTTGGGAGATGACTCAGCAGTTAAGAGCGCATGCATGCATGCATTGGCCTCTTGGGTGGCAGACCACCAAGTTCAACGCCTCAGAACCCACGTAAAAAAGTTGGGCATGGCCATATACATGTGTAACTCCAGTTCACGGGGAGCAGAGGCTGGAGACTCTGGGGCTCACTAATGGCTAGCAGCTTCAGGTTGAGGGAGAGAGCCCACATCAAGGAAAGAAATATACAGATGAGCCTCCACATGCAGGCACATGGCACGGGGCACCTGCACACACTAGTGCATACACCACACATCATACACACCACACTACACACATATGCTACACTCACACCTGCAAAAAATCAGCTTTAAAGTAGGAGCAAACCATTGGAAACAGAATGACTAGCAGCCAGACAAATATGAAGCAGTGCTTAGGGCATAATATGTGCTCCATAAACATTTGTTAGCTAAGTGAATAGCAGTAACACCACACAAAACAGAAGTGAGCTCGGTCATGGTGACACCAGACAAAGCAGATATGATGGGGAACAGCATCCGACCATTCAGTGTGTTCAACAAATGGAGTCTCCCAACTCGTTCTGTAAACAGAGTTCCCACTAACATGAATGTAAGAGAAATCAAACATCAAATCTAAAGTGCAGAGTCACACAAAAGCAAACCCCAGGAAAGACCTGGTGGAGGGCATTGCTCAGTGGCATTTGCTAGAAATGTTCAAGGCCCTGATTCAAGCTCCAGAAAAACTAAAGAATAGCAGACTAAGCAGTGCTAGTTAAAAAGCAGAAACAGAGCTGGAGAGATGGCTCAGTGGTTAAGGCACTTGCCCACAAAGCTTAATGACCTGGGTTCCATTACCCAGTGCCCATGTAAAGCCGGATGCATCTCGAGTTCATTTGCAGTGGCTAGAGGCCCTGGCACACATGGATTCTCTCTCTCTCTCTCTCTCTGCTTGCAGATAAATAAAAAATATTTTTTAAAAAGCAGAAACACACCATGAGCAAGGAGAATTTGTTCTGAGAATTCAGTGATAATTTATTTGGGGGAATGAATTTCATTTGTGCAGCAACAATGATAGCCTTGATAGCTAATGGCCAATATTTACTGAGGAGCTATTATTCTCACATTTAAATGCACGGAAACCAAAATTCTCAAAATGTAGATCATCTGTTCAAATCCCCAACATCCAAGAAGTAGAAATGTCGGACCTTGAAGAGAGGAGCCTAATACTAGAACCCAAACCCAATGTCTTCAGCAGCCTGCCAACAGTCCAAAGGCCAGAAATGGCATGCACCTGTGGGCAGGTGGGAGACAGGCAGGAAGCCAACCTCAGAAGTCATTCCCAAGGCAGGTCTTTCTCTTTATGATAAATTGATGAATTACAAAAAAAAATCCTTTTATTTCCAGACTAGAAGCTCATGTGCTATGGCTTTGCTTTCTGGAGGGTCTAGTCATGGCAGTTAGACAAGAAAATAGTCGAAACGCATTAAAAAGAGAAAAAAATTGTCTTTTTTTGTTTTGTTTTTTGTTTTGTTTTTCGAGGTAGGGTCTCACTCTAGCCCAGGCTGACCTGGAATTCACTATGTAGTCTCAGGGTGGCCTTGAACTCATGGCGATCCTCCTATCTCTGCCTCCCAAGTGTTGGGATTAAAGTCATGCACTACCATGCCTGGCAAAATTGTCTTTTCTTGTAAACATCTACAATTAAAATTACTATTAGAACTTACAAGAGAATTTATTTTAAATACATCGTGTGTGTGTGTGTGTGTGTGTGTGTGTGTGTTTGTGTGTGTGTGTGTAGGGCCTCTTGCAGCTACAAATGAATGCCAGAGGTTTGTATTGATTTTGCATCTGGTTTTACATGATCAGCTGGGGAACTGAACCCAGGCTGGCAGGCTTTGCAAGCAGGTGCCTTTCACACCTGAGCCATTTCTCCAGCAATAAGAGAATTGGCTAAGGTGCTGTTGACAATACAAATTAACAACAACAAAAAAACCCCCAAAAATATAGATAATGGCAAAGAACCCAATAGTAATCCAAAGCATAAAATGTCTATGAAACGTGCAGAACATATCTGGAAGAAATGACCGATGAACTTTTTGAGGAAAAAAGGAGACATAAATACATAGAGGGACTCCATATCCTTGAATGGGAAAATGCAAATTTAACAGCTTTTAATTTTCTTTTCTTTTCTTTTTTTCTTTTTTTTTTTTTTTTTTTTGGTTTTTCAAGGTAGGGTCTGGCTTTAGCCCAGGCTGACCTGGAATTCACTATGTAGTCTCAGGGTGGTTTAGTTTTCTTCATATTTAAAAAAATTTTTTTTTAGTTTTCTTCATATTAACCAACAACATTGATGCAACTTTCATAAATTTCCAATGGTATCTCTTAGGGGAACACAACAAATTATTTAAATTTGCATAGAAAAAAGTGGAAGATTGTATTTAGAAGCAGCATTGTGGGGCATTGACTTTCTTGATATTGAAGTGCCTTGTAGAACCAGGGTGACTGACAGAACACGAGGCGTGGGCGTCAGAACAGAGAAACCAAAGCCACGAAAGGAAGGCTGCAAGAGCTTATGCGCTACAGGAAGATGTCATTGCAACGCCAAGAAGACAGATGACTCCTGTTTACCAGGTATTGGGACAACCACTTAACCCCATGCAAGATAATCCAATTAAGTCCCTGACACACAGCAAATATTAGATGTTTAATGGACTGAAAAATGTACAAAATGAAAGTATGAACGACGCTACAAGGGAATATAGATGAGGTGTAGCTCGATAAGAGAGTACTTGCCGGGCATGTACAAGGCCCTGGATTCAACGGCAACTATTGCTGCTACTACTACTAATAATAATAATAAACAAAAGGAAATATTGATAACTCTAACTTAGGGCTTACACAGAGATACAGGTCTAGTAGAATGTGGTTGAAGAACTGACTCATATGATGATAGAAGTTGGCAATTTCAAAAAACCTGCAGGGGAGGCTGGTCAGCTGAAGACCCAGGGAAGAGCTGAGATTGTAGCTCAAGTTCAAAAGCATCGGCCTTTCTTCTTCCTCTGGGGAGAGAAGGTTTTGCTTCTCTTATTTCTCTTCTACTTCAATGAACAAGATAAGATCCTCCTACACAGAGGGGTAATCTGCTTCTCTCAAAATTTATTGATTGCAATGCTAATCCCCCACTCAGGCTGTGAGTTCCAGACCAGCCTGAGACTACAGAGTGAGGCCCTACCTCGAAGAAAACAACCAAAAAACACCTTCCCAAAACATCTAGAACAAGGTCTGATCAAATATCTGGGTAGCATGGCCTAACCATGAGTTTTGTTTCTGTTTTTTAAGATAGGATCTCTCTGACTGGCCCAGGCTGGCCTCAAACTCTCAGTCCTTCTGCCTTGGCCCCTGAGTGCTGAGATGACAGGATCAGGACAATCAGAAACCACCACAGTTTGCAAAGCATTTTCTTAGGATATAAATAAATTCAAATGTCATATTGGGAGGTTAAAAGCTATGACTAAGCAAACAAAGAAAAAACTTTCTATAATGTTAAGTGAGCCACATACAAAATTAGAAGACAAATGAAAAATAGGGAAATATTTACAAAATATATGCTGAAAATCCTTTTACTATGTAAGAAAATATTATATTACAAATCCATGAGAAAAAAACAAGAGGAAATCCATACATAGGAAAAATGATGAGGAAACAGCCAAGGTACAGAGCAGACAGTAGAAGTAGCCAACAAACACGAAGAACATGTTGATCACCACCAATACCCAAAGGGAGGGAAAGTAAAACGACAGAGGCTCCTATACTATTGAGCTAGTGATGAATTTTAGAAATGTTAATACCCAGCCCAGGACAGGTGAGGGGGACAAGGCATTATCTTGCATTTCTGGTAGAGATGTGGCAATCTGACACTATGCTTGGAAAGATGTAAAACTCCTCATAGGTTCTGCTCTCAATGCTAACAATATCATTACTGTGTTCAGAAATAAACTTAGGAATATTGGGGCAAGGATGTAAGAATGAAAGGAGACACTAAATGCTTGTGTGGTTTTTGTTTTTTTTTTTTAACCCAGGTATGGAGAAAGGCCAGATGGATGGTAGGCGTGCAAATGGTGATCGTTTTAGTGTCTGGGTAGTAACTTAGCAATATTTTTATGTGCTTTGTTGTATTTTCCAAATCAATGACAATGCAGATATATTAGTACATATCTTCCCATTATAAATAGGGGAGGGGGTTAAAGCCTTTTTCAAAGCCACACTACAAAGGATATTATCTGACCACTGTGGCAAGAAGCAAAATTAGCGATAATCTTGGCATGTGGTTAGTGCTTGAGTTGTTCAGCAATCGATGGCAAACTGGATTGTTCCAGATCAAACTGAGGTCTACACAGAAGGAAAACCTTGTTACCCCAAGCTCAGGGGTGAGGGGTGAGGGATTAGGGGTGGGGCTGACTCCTCTAGTGGGGACCAAGGACTGGGTTTGTCCTGTCTCTTGTTCCCAGCACTGGATGCTGATCATGGTACTTACCCACATCTACCGTTTGTTCCGATTGCTATAAATGTGCATAGCACATCCCCCCGCCTGGGACTTCTCTATAAGCCAGAATGTGCCCACTGCTTCATGGACACACAATGGCAAGCCAAGCACTAGCAGCTGAACACACAGCTGGCTGTCTCTCGAACACCACTGGACAGAGATAGGGTCCTTCTGCTCCTACCCTGGACCCGGCGAGGAGCTAAGCTGACTTCATGAAACCAGTGCTGGTGAGATCCTGGGGCTTTGGTACTGGCCACCAAGATGTGCATTTCTCCCTGTCTGCTGCCCCAGTGTAGCAGTGCAGAGAGAGGCCAAGGGGCACAGCCCATTTCAGGATGGAAGGGCTGCCATAGGCCTTTCAGAGAGGGGAACAACAATTGCAATAGTGCCTGGGCCCACTGACATTTTACATACAATAACCACCATAGTTTTGTAACTAGACATTAACCCTCTTTCCCCAGCAGGATGGCTTTTACAGAGAATCTTGTTTAACAAGAATCACTTCTGGCCTAAGAGGCGTAGTCAGGGGCGAGAATTCAAAACAAGTTATTCCTAAGATCTTCTAATCAGAGAGGAGGAGAACAGAGCCTTCGACCTTGCCAGTCCCATGCATTTCATTTTGGGTCTAATTACAATACTTAGGCAGGAGAGGTAGGTGTTAGCCTTAACAAGGGTAGCCAGAGAAACTGGGAGTCAATTTTGCACAGAAAAAAATTTACATGAAATGACTTGGGATAAATGAGATGCCAAAGAGAACCATGGGCACCACACTCAAAAGTAACGGAACATGAAATTGCACAGGAAAAGACCCTGGAAGGAAACGAGCCTGGCTGAGCCCCATGTCCCTTCCCTTCTCCCCTATTCTCTTCTTACCACCCTTCTTCCT